>JBBPQT010000059.1:0-39137 GCA_038092715.1 Boletus smithii | reverse complement strand
ATCATAGGTCAACGTCAAACATCGAGTCGTGGTACAAGGGAAGCATGTGGAGAAAGCCTTTCAACCGGAATCCATAACTCAATACACTGGTGCAGCACCCCAACGTCTAAATCTGCCGGCCCTGCGCTGCATGGGGCTGCGACACCGACAGCACAAGATATCCGTGAACGTGTCCCAGATGGTCACGAGGACCTAAAAGACACGCGTGCCAATGTAAACCACAAAAACATTGTATATGGTGCGAGACAACATACCGTCATGACGGCGCGAACGATCGCCACTGATGCCCCCCGCGATCGCCGAGATGATGGTGTTGATGGCGGAGCCGATGGATGAAATTACAGCACCCTTGAGTGCGTGGAAGGTGTGTACATGAGCAGTGGTTGCAGTGGTCGGCGCGGGGTCATACGCACCATGATAATGTATTACAGATGAGGGTACAAAGCTAGACTGGGACCAAGGACAGAATGTTGAATGCGAACACTTTATATAATGGTCGATGACGGCCTCCAGTGGTGTTTGCCGTCGTTGACATTGGGGCGGGCGTCCAGTGGTGATAGATAATGCACCGACATCCCATGTACCACCGGATCACCTGCTTCATATGGGCCCGAGAATCTGCACCGCCCACGCCCCGGGTCACCTGCGACACTTCCGGGAGTTCACCGACCGTCATGAAAGGAAACTGTTCACAGAGGTCTCCCCCCCGGCGCACGCACGTCACCAAATTCATGTACGTCCTCCTCTTCTGGCTGCTCTGGTGGTACGTCTACGGGATAGTAATCTTGTTCGAGAGGTTGAAAGATGAAGTCGGATGGTTGTAGGTGGTTCGGATTCGGGAGGGGAGAGGGTGTGGCGGATGACTCGATGGTGAAAGTTTGGATGCTCGTTAAACGCGCTCGCAGACGCACTGTTGGGTACATCCCCGATGGAGGTAGCGTCTGCGGCCAAGCCGCTAATTTCGCAGGCGAGCATCCATGCAAAGAGGAAAAAACGGGTGGTTCTGAGGATATTGTTTGAGAATATCACGCGAAGCGACAGGGATGGGGCAGGTAGTACTGGAAGAGGATGTTGCGGAGGGTGGTGCGATGCGACTTGGACGAGTCGTGATACTGGTGTGTGCCTAGAACTTGCCATCAGCGATATGCCAGTGCTAACCCTCACCATAACCATATCGCTTCGACGGACAACTGGCGACACGATGATCTGTTGAACGACCGGATCCACATCGGGGTCTGCAAGGAAGTACAGTAACTCGCAAATTATGGTGGAACAAACAGTTATTGCGAGCACAAGTTACGGGCGTCAATTATCTCGTGGTGTTCCAATGCCCACAGCATTGCTCGCTCACTTTCTCACCGGAAGCGAAGTCCCCACAACATGTATGTCTTCCATTCAAAGGACGGGCTAGCCGTAGTGACCTGACATTTAAACAGAGTCCGATTAATCCATATCGTTTTCTCACCTCCAAATCAATGTCTGAACTCGACGAAGAAATCACCCTCTGCCGCAATGAATTACAACTCCATCCCCAAGGGCACCCAGATCGAGCAAACTCGCTACACGACCTTGCTCTCTTACTCAACGATCGGTTCTACGAGAGAGGAGAGATGACTGACCTTGACGAGGCACTCGTTCTCGACCAAGAAAGCCTGTCACTTCGCCCCGAAGGGCATCCTGATCGAACGCTTTCGCTGGGCAACATTGCGAACAGCCTTCATACCCGTTTCACACAGCTCGGAATGTTATCTGACCTTGACGAGGCCCTTGCCCTCCAGCGCAATGCACTAGAACTTCGCCCGCAGGGTCATCCTCATCGGGCCGTTTCGCTGGGCAACATTGCGAGCTACCTCCACACCCGTTTCATGCAGCTCGGAATGTTATCTGACCTCGATGAGGCCCTTGCTCTCGAGCGCAATGCGCTAGAACTTCGCCCACAGGGTCATCCACATCGGGCCCTTTCGTTAGGCAACGTTGCGAGCTACCTCCATGCCCGCTTCACGGAGCTCGGAATGTTATCTGACCTCGACGAGGCCCTTGCCCTCCAGCGCAATGCACTAGAACTTCGCCCGCAGGGTCATCCTCATCGGGCCCTTTCGCTAGGCAACATTGCAAGCTACCTCCATGCCCGCTTCATGCAGCTCGGAATGTTATCTGACCTCGACGAGGCGCTTGCCCTCCAGCGCAATGCACTTTGCCCGCAGGGTCATCCTTATCGGGCCCTTTCGCTAGGCAACATTGCGAGCTACTTCCATGCCCGCTTCACGCAGCTCGGAAGGTTATCTGACCTCCAGCGCAATGCACTAGAACTTCGCCCGCAGGGTCATCCTGATCGGGCCTTTTCGCTGGGCAGTCTTGGCCACCGCCTCTATGTTCGATTCAAGCACTCAAATAAGCATGACATGAGTGACTTTCAGGAAGCCTTCAATCTATATTCCCAGCTCGCCGATCTTTCTCACACAGTGTCCCTCGCTGATCTCGATTGGGTCAAAACATGGATCCAGGAAGCCGAAGAGTGCAAACACACTACCACAGTCTTGGCTTACCAAACATTTTTACGCCTCAGTGTTCACCATCTCGTCATTCTATCCTCTCTGCCTCAGTATCTTGCACTACTGAAACAGCTTATGACATCTACAGCAGTAGATGCGTTTTCGGCTTGTGTCCGCTATGGTCGTCTCACCAATGCAGTTGAGCTTCTTGAACAAGGTCGTGGTGTCTTTTGGAGCCAATTACTCCGCCTTCGCTCTCCCCTTGACGGTGTGATAGCATCCGGTGCAACGGGTAAGGAATTAGCGGACAAATTTACCCAGTTGGCGTCCTTGCTTCGCGCTGTCCTCGACGCTCCTCCCAATTCTCAGCCCCAGCACAAACGGCCACACCGTCTCAACATCCAACTTGCACTGCAGAATATCGTCACTGATATTCGCAAGCTGCCTGGCCTCTCTCGTTTCCTCCAACCTCCACTCTTCTCAGAACTCCGGATTGCAGCTGCTGGTGGACCGGTCATCATCGCAAATGCCAGCCAATACAGCTGCGACGCGCTGATAGTCCTACCTGCCCAAGATCCCATCCAAGTCCCTCTTCCCATTACGAAATCCCGTATCTTTGCACTATCGTTGGAACTTCATTCTCTGCTGTCGCGCGCCAAGTTCGAGGATGTGTCGAGGGACCTTCTGGTGCTTCTACGAGAACTCTGGGACGTGACCGTTTTCCCGATCGTGAAAATCCTTGAAAAGTCCTGTCCGCATGGATCACGGATCTGGTGGTGCCCGACCGCCGAGTTCTCTCTTCTTCCATTGCATGCCGCCGGTTCGTATAGGACAGGCCAGCGGAATCTCTCCAGTCTCTATATTTCTTCCTATACGCCGACCTTGACAGCGCTCGTCCGCGCTCGTCATAAAAGTTCCCAGGACGCATCTATCGAACGGCAACGTTTTTTGGTCATAGGGCAAGCTCAGGCCCTCGGACAAAGCGAACTCGTTTCAGTGAGCACTGAACTGTCCAGTATATCACAACGTATCAGGCCTGTCGCGACCGTTACCTGCATTCAAGACCAGTACGCAACTATTGCCAAGGTTGCTGAAGAGCTGAAAAAGCACCACTTTGTTCACCTTGCCTGTCATGGGATCCCAAATCGGAAGCAACCATTCGAGTCCGGGTTCGCATTGGGTGACGGACTGTTGAAGGTCGAAAACATCATGCGATACAACTTCCAGAACGCCGAGTTTGCGTATCTCTCTGCTTGTCATACGACTGTTGGAGATAAGGAGAGTCCGGATGAGGTCATCCATCTTGCTGCAGCGATGCAGTTCGCCGGCTGCCGTTCTGTGATTGGGACGATGTGGGCTGTGGACGATGCACACACGAACGAGATCACGTCAACGTTTTATGAATATATGTTGGACGAGTCTGGACGTCTGGATCACACCCGTGCGGCGTGGGCGTTGCACAAGACGATGAAGCATGTTTCGAGGGAGATACCCTTTGATCAACGGATCCTGTACATACATATCGGTGCCTAGTGATTTCTGCTTTCCGGTGGGTACATGTTTTTGGTGCGAGTGACGACTGAGACCCATGTACCTAGAGTCGTTTACCGTAGGATTTTGTACCTTGCTTGCAGTCAGTGATTTGTATGGCGGGTCGTGGGTGTTGCACAGGACGATGGAGATCTGTGTTTGTTCGAGCGAGATGCCCTTCGACGTTGTAATACGTACAGTGTCGGTACCTGATGCAAAACTTTATACTCCGGGTTTGGGTGTAGATCCAAGACTCGCGGCATAGGTTGCGATGCGCGTCGAGGTGCCAGAACAGAACCACAAGAAAACGGAATGACGCGTCAGTGATTCTAATCCGACCTAGTGAGCTAGCCTATCCTCCGTATGCGGTGGCGCACACCTTTGGAGTGCTCGATCATACCTGAACCGTCGCGACCAGGTACCTGATTCGCTGAGCAGGGGAAAGATGGACTTTTAATGCTGTGCCGTCGTCAGTCTCGCGGGTCCGGAACACAAAGTCGAATCGGCAGAGCTTGAACTCGCTTCAGATGACTCGTACTATCCTCAATGCAAACCGCTGTATCTATGATTCCTGGTCAGTCAAAATCGCGACAACTTTATCTTCCTCTCGTGGTGTAAGCGTACCAATGATTAGAGCCGATGGAGGTTCGAGGTATAGTCCAACAAGCGGAACCGTGAACAGGACTCAACTAGACATGAATCACGATTGCTGTGGGCTGCAAACGATGGAAAAAAAATGGTAGGCGTAAGTCACTCTCCCAATTGACGCTACAATCTGTTTATACTAACTGGACAACTTGACCCAACTTGTCGGATTATCAGTCACCACGGAAGACAGGTCAACTGTCTTTCGTCAATTCTTCGATTTCTGCGTGTAAACAACTCCTGGCGGATGCTAAAGGTCGTCCGACTCAGATAAAGAGGCTCCAGCCCGGTGTTCAGAAGGACTTGCCTGTCCGTCAGGCACCCTTCTCCTAGGATCTGGGTCGGGCCATGGCAAGCGAGCCGTGTACAGTACTCATCAAAAGCATCCCTTGGAGACGTGCTAGAGCGGTGATAAAGGATTGCACCACAGCGAGTCAAGGGGGAGTTGCATAACCCGTGAGAGGCCAATCAAATGAAAGATGGGCCAGTGGAGTGAGACATGACCCAGAGTACTGGATTTCCTCCCCGAGTCATAGCGAACGAGTTCCCAGGTGATTAGTACAAGGATCAAATTGGGCCTACGCTCCAGTTGAAACGCATCATGAGGCCCGCGTGTCGGTAAAAAGCTTTCAAGGTCCGACATGTGTATGAACTTGCGACGACACTGAATTCCTGGCACAACGCGGATACCCTCATCATCCAGCACTCCCAACTACGCTCAAGCATGCTAGTGAGTACGTTTTCCAGCTGATCGACTGGCATCAACGCACGACTAGTGAGGTATTCCTGACACTGTCGGAACACCCCACTAGTCATGCATCGATTTCCCTGCTCGTCAATCATGCGAGGAATGTGTGTAGAACACACTCCTACATGACGGATTCAGTTTGCCGCGATAATATACCGCGGAGGTGTAGACTGGCTTCGACGGACGACTAGTGAGGTACTCCTGACTCATGCGTCGATTAGCTAGTCAATTATCCATCGCAAGCTCATCTTGTGACTGAAAAAAAGTGTACATTGCCTACACACGGATTCGCACAAAAACGTCGAACCTACACTAGACACGCTTTCCCTCTCAAGTACTCCTACACTCGCCTTGGCCGAAAACCCTTTACTGAACCTTTTGCAACTTCCAAATCTGGTTTTGACCGTCCCACCGACCCCACAATTCAACAGGGGTGCCAGGTGTCGAGTTCCCATGATCAGAGAGGTCGAGGGAGTAGTTTGTGTTGCTCGCTGGCAAGAGTCTATCCAACATCCCCCAATCGCATCGCGAGCATCCAACGGCATCACAAAACACACATTCCAAAACGACAACACAACAGCACGCCACAACCCGCATCACGACAGACCCAGATCGAAAAAGATAACAAAGAAGAACATGATCAGCGCGTTCACGACGTCGCATCCAAAAAGCCAAACCCACCTCACACCACCCTCCACGCCACGCTCGTCTTCGACGCGCCACGCATACGGCGACGACGACGCGACGACCTTTTGTCCGTCGCGCAGATCGCCACCAGCAGCGAGGTATTGTCCACTCCCCGCAGACTTGAGATAGAACGTCTTGTCCCCGCCAGCGCTCTCAAAAATCCACTACACATTGTCGGAACGGGTGTCAGCGACCGTGGGAAGGAATGAACGAGGTGGCGTACTGCTTGATTGGGTCCATTGTGGTACCCGTAACCGATAACTGGCGGTGGTCGTTGGGTGAGCGAGATGGAGAAAAGAGAGAAACGTACTGGAAACATTATCACCGCCAGAGAGGTCAATGCAAGTACCTCCCTTGACGTTGGTGAGATAATAGATGCTGTTTGCTTGAATGCAGGCCATAGTGCATTGAGGGAAAGAAGGAAAGAGCGGAGGCGCAAAGGAACTGAATTTATATCGCAGATACGGTCGGGTGGCGCTAACGGCGCTGACGTTTGTTTGCCTCCTATCCAACGTATTCAGGCGCACTCCAATGTCACTGATTTCCCTGAATGTGATGATGCACCCTCTGACATGTACTAAAAGTGCATACCTAGTACTATTATTTACAGATGGTGGATTGTTTTAATTTTACGCCAATCGTCTCATACCCAGCATGTGTCAGTCAACATAATTGATTCCAACCAAACACTTCCCTGCCGAACGAGAAACACGCACGATCACACGAGGGTTTTGCACAGCATACTCTCCAGCCTGCAATACTCGGGAACGATGGCCGCATACGTCATGAACGCATCCACGTCTGCTTCCGCCACTTTTGCCAGACCAATCTGCGCCTCCGGATCTGCAGTCGGCATCGCCGTTACAGGGGTGAGACTTGTCGTCTGTGGTGCGGCCGCACCGCTGTTCGCCCCAGGACTCGCACCGCCTCCCAGCTCAGGTGTCGTGAACGCCGTCGAAGGCGCACCCGAGCCCGAGCCCGCGCTCGTGCTCGTGTCTACGGTGGATCCAGTGAGCGTCCGCATCCGGCCAATGTCTCGCCCGAGATCCCGATCTGCAAAACCGCCCGCAAACACCGACGCGCTCAGCATCCCTCCACTTCGTTCCATCTCCTCCACTTCGTCCTCTTCTTCCTCCACAACGACGGTGGAGCCAAGACCTGATCGTGGGTGTCCATACGGCGTGCTAGTGCCGCTGTTGGCACCACTTCCACCGCCCCCACCCAGAGGCCCGTTCACGTTGGTGCGGAGTGGTGTACCACCAGATGCAACCCACCGCTTCCCGTACAGCCTTCGTATCTCGTCCTCAAACCCACCAAGACCTCTCCCAGTCCCCGAACCCCCACTGGCAGAACTACGCTCCTTGCCCCAGATCCAGCGTGCAAAGTATGCACCGCCGAGGGACGCTCGACTGGGGAAACCAATCGCGGGAGCGTTACGATGTGGGACGACTTGAGCAGAGTCTACTTGAGTGTTTGGCATAAACACCGGCGCATTGAAGACGTCCCCAACCAGATTGGCGACCGATGGGAAGTTTGCTGCCGCCCCCGTAACCAAAATTCGAGCTGGTAAGGGCGAGTAGTCATATGGATCAAACAAGAGCCCAAGACTTGTTGCACGACTGTTTGGAGTAGACGCCGCGATGGGACTCGGTCCTGGCGTTTGTACATTTCCACGATTGCGATTGACGTTAGACCCGAGCACACCGGTCGATATCATCCGGGACCATCGGACACGGAACGAGAGAACTTGGCTTTCAAGAAGACATCGCGGATTTGCGCGAAGATCCCTGAATTCGTTGACTTTGATACCCGTTTCGAACCGGTAAATCCCCTTGACCTGTGATAGTGGGTAGCTATCACCCTGCAACAACCAAAAGCTGAAAAGCTTGTCGTCAAGCCTACGCGCAGAGCGATATATGTAGTTTAGAACCCAAATACTCCCCGATGATGCTCACGTACCCGATGGAGCCACCGGGAGGAACGATGGCGACTAGACGGTCGAAAGCACTCCAACTCTTGGTGTACATGTCTCGAACCAAGGCACGAGGAACATCGGCATTTCTGAACCAGACGTTAGGTGAAACGAAACAAGACAGTCAAAAGGCATGGATCTACCTGCTTGTCAGCATAGCAATATATCTTCGCTTTTCTCCAACGTCTTGTGCTGGATGCGGAAATAGGTTGTAAAGACGAGTGGGATGATAGTGTTGTGCGGGTGTGAGGAGGGAATCCATGGGTCCAAACGACAGTACGGCGTCTCCAGGAGACGGGCAAAGTGAAAGATATCCAGAAAGATAATCAGATGTAAATGGTGTGACCACAGTATCTGAGAAGAAAAAATAAGTGACTTTGGCGCATGGGGACAAGCATCAACACATACCAGGTTCAAACCCAAACCTCTCACACAAATACCGCGACACGTTGGCAACCTTCCTACCGCTTGCCAAGTCGACTTCGCCGAGCCATCCTCGGATCCGCCGTCCCTCTTCTCGACTACCACCAACGATCTCGAGGACACCCTCATCCCAGTGTCCCTGGGCTGGATTGCCTTGACCACTGCCATGTGTCCACATACCAGTCGCACATGCCTCTGCCTCGCCCATGTTCACCCACTCGCTGACGATCATGCTTGCAACGAACGCGCTCGCGAGCTGCACCTTGCCCGTACGTGCCCATACGTCCGACGTCCAAGACTCCCGGATGCGAAGGAGCTGCGCGGCGAGAAGCGACGCGTTGGCACAGGCACCAACGCGCGCAGCCATGATATCTGGACCTCCGAGAAGTGCTTCAAGGGCCAAGGCATGGGTATGTGCGGATGTGTCTTGTGCGACGGGGGTGTTGGCCAACGAGAATGTGTTTGGAAGAAGTTGAGAGTGCAACGGAAGTCGCGGATCCAACGCGGGAAATGAAGGGATCGGGGTTGATTTCCACCAGACGACGGCATGCTATAAACGAGGATACCAGGGGTCGGATTACCGACAAACAAGAGCCTGAGACGTCAACGCACCTGAGCACAACCACCGATCGATTTTATTCTGGTCACGTCGTAGTTCCTGGAAAGTTTTTCGAGGAGAAAGTCTTAAAGTTGAAAAGGTGGTAGGAGGGAGGTTGGGTTGAAACGCGTGCCGAATAAGGTTACGATCGAGGGAATTATAAAAAATCCAAATTAGTAAATCGTTGATATGTGAAAAATTTGATTCCGCGAAACGGCGCACCTAGGGCCTTCACCCACATATCGACCGGGGTCGTGTAAGCATCTCCCGGTGTCGTGAATATACCACCCTGAGTCCTGATCGAGGATCAGTACTACTAGATGCATGACTTTGGGGGCCATAAAATTACGAAAGAGAGTGATCGGCAGGAATGGTATGGAGAGTAAAGGGATGAATGCGAGTACTCACTGATATTCAGGTAATTCGGAATCAAAGTCTACAGACTCGACCCCCACGAGCTCCAGGCTCTCGTCGACGATCGATGCGCGGAGCTGATCAGTAGCAAGTTCGAGTCCAAGAAATAGGGCTGGTCCCGTTTTGGATCCCGGGGCCATGTTTTGTAGGTCGAGAAGAGTTCACTGGGCAGATTTTACAGATTTTACAAGAGTATGAGATATTAGTTGGCGGATGATGGTATCGGGTATAGAGGATGTTTCGAGAGCAGGAAAAAAAGAAATAGCAGCACGTCGAGTTAGCGAGACAAGTTGGTCGTGGTTGTCCTGATGGTCGTAACGAGAGAGACAAAGAGAACAAGAACAAGGAGAGAACAGAAGGCTACCCAAGCGACCTTCGTTTGTAAATTCTCACCAAACGACAAGCCTTGATCTGATCATCCAAATTCCACTTCTTCCCACGCCGGTAAACATCACAACGCTTCCGCGTGGTGGCGACGGTCCCTTGTTCATTAATGCATTGATCAACTCGTGCGCGAGCTTGACTACGTCAAAAGTCAACAAGGTGCTTACAGATTGACAGTGTCAACACACTCAAGTAATCTTGACGGCAGGATCGCCTACTTTCGCCTTGCGACTCACCACGTTTCCCTACGGCTCAGGTGTACATGTGTCAGTGATCAATGCGCACCTTCTTGGTCGTCACCTTGGCACGATATCTGTAATGTTCCAGCTTCGACCCGATCGATTTTGACTCCTGCACGAGAGGAGACCTTTTCCCAGGTTGTTCGAGTCTGTCATGTTCAACTCTGGGTCGAAAAGTGAATACTCGTCAGATTATATATCCTCGCATGCCACAGTCGTACCGACGTCATCGACGCGATCACATGTACAAATTAGGAAGCCTACGAATCATGCAACAAAGTACCAGCAAAAATCCATGTCCGTTTCCATCGTCCAATACAAGTAAAAGATGAAAGAGCTACTCTTGACCGACATAGCTTAGCCACTTCCTGCACTCATCCAGTTCCATCTACAAGCAATCCTGTCAACCCACGTTGGCACAAAGAGAATGCGACTCACTTCAGAAAGCTGCAGCACATCTCTGGCGTCCAAGATGACGTCATCCACCAACTCGGTTGCCTCAAAGAGGTGAATCTGCGACGACGTTGGCTCGATATCGTCGGGGACACATTCAGAAACCAGAGGCGTGGGTGAAACTTTGCATTTACAAACATCAGCGTCCGCTTCCGTCCTATAGTGACGTGCCAGCGCAAAAATGAGGCCGTCGATGAGTGCTGCGGCTGTAAGTAAGGTGACCGGATATTGTAGCATGTCTGGTTCTAAATAGACGCTTGAGACATCGGAGCTCCACTGTGATCAATGGACACCCACCTAGGAGCGCTTCGAATAACTTATCCCAAGTCACGCTTTGAACGACTGCCCAACCGTCTCGTATCGGTGCGGTCGCCTTACGCAAGGTAGGCAACGCATTCCAAAGCTCGTCCAATACATCTTGCGGCGTGCAGCTCCCCAGCAGAAACTGGAATGTGTACATGATATCACGTTGTGCGAGCTGGGTATCGTAGAATCAGCACTTTGCATCAACTAGAGCCGTCGAATGCTCACTTCAAACGTATTATGAGTCATTGAATAGGGTACCATGTCAAGAAACTCGGCAGCGTATACCGGACCGAGTGGTGGGAGGCAGTCACGATGAAGCTAACGACCACTGAGTTGGTTTTCCGCAAGAAAAAACAAATTAATCTGTACCTTGACACCCAATGCCATGCATGCAACCGCGAGATCCCAAACACCCCGCTTCCAATCGGTGTCACAGGATTCCTCTTCGAGACGGTCGTGATTGCACGCTTCTCTCCAAAACTCAACCTTTTCGGGAGTAAGAAAGTACCTATGAAATAACTGTGCCGCGTGAAACCTCGTCTGGCGTGAGTTCGTGAGCTGGTCGTAGAGATCAATACCAAGGCGACGTTGATCTCCAGATGATTGTTCGCGCGGTACTGGTTCTTTCGGGAGTTTCTAAGGCCAAAGTGAAGTTTGCATCCAACATACATCGATCCACTTGAACGTTCACCGCACCTTGAGTATCCATCCTGTAATCTCTTTCCGAATGTCGTCCGTGATACCGAATGAATTGGACCATATTTCTCGATTGACAAGCCGATGCTGCCCAGAGAGGATGTTCACGCTCTGCACTAAGTCCTGGCTCTCTTGGGACTCGCTCGCAGAGCGCGTACTCTCTTCTTCCCATTGACCACGGATATCGCTCGAGTCGGAGGTGCTTGCACTGTCTCGTCGCGAAAAGGCCAGATCGGTCGCACATGTCGCTTTCAATCGTTCCGCGCGTTTCTGATCGCAAAAAATTAGACCGTCCCGTTCACGTTCCGAGCGTTCCCTGAGGAGAAGCGCCTTGAGACGGTCAATCGCTTGGTCTTCAGTGCAACGGACAAATGTGGGTATAAGATGTTGAGGTGGTGCGATGATAGGGACTGGGGGAATCGCGGGGATATTCAAGGATCGGCGACGATAGACTGCGAGCGTTCGAGCCAGAGGGTTCGCCTTCGACCGGGCGTAGTCCGCGGAATTGGGGAGCGGGGTGCTTGGAACCGTCGGTGGATAATCCTTGTCAGCGCAAGATCGGGAAGTCGGTGAAGTGAGAGGGGAAAGGTGAAAAAGCGAGTCCTGGGAGAGAAAGACACATAAGTATGCACGTTGGTGAATGTACTTTTGTATGCATGGTGACCATGAACATACCGGTGGCTCGTTTGAGCATGCAGAGGCTTCCGATCTCAATGACCGCGCGCGTCGTATACTTGCAGGTTCCGTGGCTTGGTATTTCGGTTCGACATTCGAGTCACCGGCACAGGAAACATGAGACACGGTTCGATCGAGCTTCAGCTTCTTGGATTTTGGTGGACAATCGATCGAGGAGCGGCGTCGTTTCAAGCGGCTATCGAGCGTAGCCTGGGCCGGGCAAGAAATAGAGATGATAGACACCCTGCGAGAAGGCATCTTGGAGGGGACACCATCCTTTCTGTTTGTTTCGCTGCTGGCGGTTGTGGCATCGCGGGGCTTTTCATCCTCAGTGCCGCGTGAGGAAGCGGGTTCCGAATCGTTCGATATCGCCAAGTCGAGGATGGTAGGATCGGAAAAAATGGCTCTCTTGCGAGAAAGAGGTCTGATGGCCCCACGAGCAGACACACCGTTGGTCTCATCGGCTTTGTCAAGATTATTTGTTTGTTCGATAGTTGTTCGGGTCGTCACCGCGCATATATCGTGCACATTTGCCATGACTTGTCGTTCGCTAATCGCGCGCAGACGCTCATCGAGGGGTCCTTGAGCGGCGCTGCAAGCAGGCATCGAGGAGCTACTTTCGAATGAATTGGTAAGGTGACCTTGGCCATGCAAACTAGCATCCATGTTGGTCCAGGTGGAGAGGACTTCTTGTGTTTGAAGCTTGGAAGTTGGTGAGTGGGGGGGAGAACGATTGATCGACGTTGTGGTAGGAAATATAAATGAATTCGAATCCGCCCAGTCGTTAAATAGTGCTTTGACCCGCGATTGTCCACTGTCACGCGGGCGACAAAACAAAAGTCGACCCGTAGTCACGTCCTCGCGGTGTGACATCGGCGGAGCCGGATGCATCGAGGATGGCGAAGAGTCGTCTCCGAGGCCGATAGGCGAGGAAGAGTCCGGAGGGAGCATCAGGCCGGGCGATTCCCATATTTCGGCGTCGTCATTGTTCTTCGGAGTGGGCTGTGACCCACGTCCTGGACATTGCATCATGACGTCTGTTTCAAGGTCCGGATTTTCGTAGGCGAACCCAAGAAAATAATCTCTGTCGATCATACGAAAGACTAGTTCGTCCCCATCGAAATTTGCTGGTTCTCCGCGACTATCGAAGGTGCACGGCGACCCTTGAGATGTAAAATTCGACCAGGGAGAATCTGGATATTCGCAGCTGCAACAAGAGCCTGGCATGGAACGTTCAGAGGCAGAAAAAGCCTGCGTCGCAATTGTTCATCGAAAAGCCGACACAGACTGAGGCAAGGAAAAAGAGGGCTCGGAGAATCTTTGCTTAGGGGAGCTTATGTAAATGCAGAAATGATTGCCTCTTATGTAAGTGGCGAAACTCAGTTCGACCTACAAAGCAGAGATAACAACGTAAATATTTACAGAGAAAAGATTGGATCTACATGGTATAACCAGTAATATCAGGTTTGTTGGTGATTGGGCCGATATCACCGCCACTCGTGTTCAAGTCTGACCAATCCCAGTGCCCTGCGGAAACGATTGATCATTTATTGTTGTTTGAAATGAATGGGAGCATACCACCACAATTACCGCAGTTCACTGCAACCGTTTCAGCATCACCCGTGACGCTGATGTCGGTCGTGCCCAGGTTGAAGTTGATGTCCTATCAATAACATCCAATCAGCACCTGCTTTGCTCTTGACAAGGCTACTCACAGATATGAGGACGCCGGTCCCAGGTGTATCGAAATTACTGGGGTAACTCTGAGTAATCATCAAGCCATATGAGGTACAGTTTGCTGCAGTGTTATGCTGGTGATGGCACAATGAGCGCGACTCCCGGATAAATATGGTGGGTCTCCATACAGAATAGGTAACATTAGTGACCCTGCTGTTAGTAGCAGCTTGGTCGGTCTTGATGCGGAACGCTTGTCGGCTATGGGCCATTCATTCAGGTTGAATGGCTTTATGATATGCGTCAATCTGAAATGAAGCACCTATTAACGACTGTGTTGCCCCGAACGATGACATTCTCAACAACAACGTCAGAGGTGATCGAGCCCTGTAGTTTACTATCATGAGAATCTACGCATTCTAGTTATTTGGTAAGACAACGTACAATAGATATACCATGTCCATTTTCGCAGTAATTATCTTCGAATATAATGTTCTGCCCCCTATTGATAGCCAAGCAATCATCCTGAATACGAGATCAGCCACAAATTCATTAGAGATAGAACATAATCACGAGTACCTGGTTCAACACAACGCTGTGCGTCTTCTGTGTCAATGCTACATCAAAACAGGACGAACACGCATTTTTACCTGTTTTTTATGACAAGGTCATTTCCACTGACGTCGAAACCGTCGGTGTTGTGTCCTGTGGGTTGAATCAATGTTCAAGTTCTTCCATCTGATAGAGAGTACCCATTACCAGCGGGAAGGCCAGCGCTCTTAGTGTTAGGGCAATCTCCTTGACCTTTATATTCAAAAGTCAAACAAATATTAGTCTGGAGGGAAATGAGTGTCTCACTGTTGTCAATGTTGATATCGCTGACGACTAGCGGGCCATCATTGTGTATGGAAAGGGATCGTGCAGGGGAATTGACGACGTGAACATTCTGAAACAAGGCCAGTTGTGATACCAGATATAATACCATATAGCAAGAAGTCACATACTGACAACATTCCCGAAATCTCGAACCTGGTATCAATCACTTTAGGAGTGACACCATTTCAGTAAGATACACGCACCTCATCATGGGGCAGGGCTTGGTGACGCCGCCATTGGATCCGAGACCGTCCTGTGATGGCTCAGACATTGACAAAGTACACGATCACTACGACCTCACTTACCCAGTAGAAAGGTCCACCGCCATCCCAGATATGACCGTTCCCGTTGACTGAAAGTGTATCATTGGCATCGATCTAAAAGATACTCAAAGCAGACTCACATGTGATATTTGTTCCTCTGTCGCCGACAATTCGAGATTAGTAAAAGAAAAATTGCACTCAATATATCTAAACTCGACGCACTTGACCTCGAACAAAGGACCGCTCCAGCTTTTGTTCCCAAACTGGATCTCTCCCACTGAGGAAGATCGTCGGCCGATTCAATCCAACACGAAACCATTGCAAGAATTACTCACAAACGTTGACAATGGTGTCTTGCAACAAGTCGAGGCTGAGCGCCACTCCAGATGGCACAGTGAATGCGTTGATGTTCACAGTTGTACACTGAACTGCAGCGCTGACGTCACTCAATGATGAGATCGTGCCAATACAGCTGCCATACGGCGTCGCCTGCGACACCGCCTTGGCCAAAGTAAAGAGTGAAACGAGAGCAAGGAATGGGAGCATGCTGATGCGGGTTGGACGCCTGTATGATTGATTGGCTAGTAATGACCATGCTTCTCCTTTTATGCATCCGTCTGAAGGGCCTCAGGCTAGTGACCGCGGGCAGGCGGAAACGCCTAGCAACGATGGGGTGGAGTTGACACCGGCTAACCATTTTGGACTGTTTGAGAACCTTCCAATGAGATAGTACGAAGTTCACGCAAGGACATTCTTACCAGCTACAGAATGGAAAGCTGGACAGACTCAATGGTTGTTACCAAGTACTTGTGGCAACGGACAAACTCGTGTATCTGCGTCCCGAAACATGTAACAAGTTGACGAAACCTCATTCTTCCATAGAAACGCGAGGTTGATCGGATGAGCATGAAAGATCTACTCTAACTGGCTCTTGTCAGTGTGAGACTCAGGCACCTTGGAATGGCGCAGCAGTACAGAATTCTAATTAAACGCACCAAATCTACGTCGACGTAAATTTTTCCCCATACGGATATTGGAAGGGCTGGGAGGTGGCGGCGCGAAGAGTTTTCCATGAGGTCCATAGAGTCACGAGTGTCGACTCAAGCACGGCGCAGATCCAAGAGCAGTCTTGTAACGTAACCTTGGAGAGAGATCATTCTGGTTGTTTCGCGAGCTCTGGTTGCTTACGGGCTCAAAAATATACTATTCCTTTTTCGTCCGCCAAAGCGAGGCATCGGCCTGGGCCAACCCGGTTCAATTTGCAGATAATGTAGCAAGGGGAAGCTTGAGATCGTCGAATTCACGTACGTTTCAACTTAGTAGATCGCGCCATGCACGAATGTTGCCAAAAAAGCGGCGATATGGATATGATGGATCCATTTTGCGAACAGTTTGCTCTGTGTTGCCATCCTAAACATATTGATACCGTCCCTTGAACGCACGTCAGCGTCATGATCGACTCGGTTGTATTATATCAGACAGCTGACTGATATGAGTGCATTCTGTCCGGGAGCTTGTCACCTGCCCACCGAACAGAAAGTGATCAGTTTTCCCCTTCCCATGGCAATTTCGGACTCTGCCTATACTTGTCGGGAGCGAAAGGGATGTCGAAGTCGGCGTGTACGATGAGATGCTATGTATATTGGGGAGACTGAGTTGACCTTCCGATATGCCCCAGCGGCATGGAATGAGAGGAGAGAGAACTACTGTACGCGGATCTTGGGGCGTTGACTATCGGGAAAATGACGTCCCACGTCCCAGGGGAGCCAAGAGTCCCCGCGGAAAGACGACAAGATCCCTGATTGTAATTGCGACCATAACTCTAAGACGCATGCTTCAGGTCTGCAGATGGCAAAGCTGCCGAGTGACAGGCGGCTCAATTAGGATGCGGGCGGTAGTCTGGTGACCACCCCATTGACATGTGGGCGAAGTTCCAACGCATTGCGGGCAAGGTCGGGATTAATTTGCGATAGTCGGAGCGGATGCACTGGCAGAGGGATTTTCAAATCTCCGGGGAAAAAACAAAAACAAAAAGTTAAGCTACGGGGATTGCCGGAAAGGACCCCAGAGGTAGCCCTAGATAGAATTTGACGACACACAAATTCTAGTGCTCATTCCGCTTCGTGGGAGTTTTGGCAATCTCCTCCTTGGACTCTTCCCTTTCACCAACATCTTTGAATAGATCGTCAGTGAGATCGAGAATGGTTGTTGAATACTATCATTGTCCTCTGGAGTTGGGGACAACATGGCACGGACGCAAGAAAGAACCACCAACAAATCTCTTTACGCTACTTCTGGGGTCCTTTTCAGCAATCCCCGCACTCAACTTTTGGCTTTTGGTTTTTCCCCGGACTTTTTGAAAACCGCTGTAATGAGCGGTGTTACTCAGAGTAGCAGTTTCTCTCCCAGTCGTCAGCATCAGCGTTGCGCGGCTTTGAATTATGCCCAGTATTGTTTCTCTTCGCGTCCCCAACAGGCAAAAAGTACGAGTCCAATAGAGTAATATGGCTATGCACTCAGTGCAGCACTTGAGGGAAGGTCTAAAAGTCGAAGACTCATCAAGCTCGATCCGCTCATGGAGGTGCTGACAGAGCTGATTGCGTGTTTGTGGTCAAGTCTTTGGGGTAAATAACAACGCGATTGGCACAGGAAAGATGAGTAGAACAACGATAAACAAGGTGGTTCAACCAGGCGAGCCGAGTCATTTCGTTGTCGAGTCTCACGCGATCGATCGATCATCGAATACGAGAACATAGTTGATGGCTGCTCCTCGGAATCGTCCACTACATAGTGTCCCTTTTGAAAGAAAGATTGTCGAAAGATTGTCGAGTCGATGCCTATCTATCCTCAGTTGAACAAGCTCTTCGCATTCGCCTCAAACACACCTCCTCGACATCGATACCTCGCCCTTCTACAGACAGTGACCATCCGCGGAGGTCACCCAACCTAGATTGGTCGAACTTCCCGCGGGATATGGTTGGAATGCAGTCTCATTTCTTGCGAACGTACACAAGCCAGCTACCAATTTGACGACACATTATCTCATCTCGTCCTTCTTCAAAGAACGTCGTGCAAAGGCACGTTCCTCCCGTTTACAGAGCCCCAAGTACGGACTTTGGAATCATCATTCCGATCTTTCCAGTACTAGTGTTGAGCATACCGCGCACACGCTGGGAAGCGAACATGAAATACGTACAACATAATTCGGCATATCCACCTGCCATGAAGTGATCATTATTAGCCACCCGCTTACCAGGATCAAGAAGAACGCGTCGACGCACCACCTCGTGCATCTTCAGATCGCCTGCAACGCTACAGAGTATGTATGCCTCCACGCGGTCGAGCCCATGCTCGGCCACCAGATACGCGATCATGTGGCGAACAGCTGAACGCGTCGCTTCTCGGATGTCTAAAACGTGCACATTCAAACTCGTCGCCTAAACGGTGTACACACAGGGAGGGCTCACCAGTGTCGACGCCCGTCGTGCAATAGTATTCTTCGGGGTTCGCGTGGGATGTTGTAATACGAAAGTGGGGCGTTTTGGTGTACGGTTTATCCTTGCGCACCGTGAGCCGCACCGTGACGTCCATCGAAGTCTCGATGGCCGTGCCTATCCAAAGCATTCAGTCGATCCGTAATGCCTTTGCATGCGGCGACCTACCGCAGACCTCTTCCAAACGCTCGTTCAGTAAGCTCAATCTGCGAAATGTAGCC
Organism: Boletus smithii; assembly: GCA_038092715.1. Lineage (NCBI taxonomy): Eukaryota > Fungi > Basidiomycota > Agaricomycetes > Boletales > Boletaceae > Boletus > Boletus smithii. The sequence goes on along the minus strand of JBBPQT010000059.1, from coordinate 20,347 downwards.
GACTTACCACCATCGCCCTGCGCCGCATGTCCATCCTGCACAACACATCACACAACCGTCAGAAAATCGGTGGCTCCCTCAAAAAGAGAAACCAAGACGCACCCCAATGGAAAACAACGCTCCCTTGACCTCGACCGGCAAAAACAACGTCGACCCCTTGGTCAAATGCTTCGTATCCAAATTCCCACCCGTCACATACGGCGGGATCGTCGACCACGCTCCATTGGCACCTCGCGCAACGCCCATCTCACCCGGAAACGGGTGCAACGGGACGCGGATCCCTTTTTCCTTGTTCAAATACGCGTACCTTTGCACCTCGCCCGTGCCCGCGTTCTCGGTGAGATCCCAAATTTTGAGCGCAGGCTCTGGAAACTCGTCCGCCAACAGTCCAAAACCAGGCATAAGTGCCGTCCAGCCCCAATCTGCCGTTTGCATGTCGAGCACGTCGATCTGGAGGGTGTCCCCGGGCATTGCGCCTTCGACGTACACGGGTCCGTTGACTTGTACGCAAAGCTCGGCTTTCATGGCGGCGACGGAGGCGACTGTAGAGTCCGGGTTGATTTGGCCGTTGGAGCCATCGAGACAGGAGAAGTGGACGGTGGATCCGGAGGGGACTGTCAAAACGGGTGGGATACTGCAAAGTAGTCGAACGAAGAGGTGGGACGTGATAAGGAAACCACACGTACCTATTATCCCATGCCAAATTAGCCTGTTCACGCTTCACGGCGTGGATCGACATCCTGCTAGAACAAACGAGTCAGTAGGCCTTGCAACGTATTGCGCCGTGCAGAGCGACGAGGTATGTGAGTGACAGGAAGTACGTCCAGATTGCGCATAGGCACTATATATGCCAGGTCAGTTATCTCAGTAGAATCCTGGCGTGTATGGCAGAGATAACACCCCAAGGCACATGGCAAGGGCCTGAGAACGGTCGACGACTCGTCCCGTCCCCGTGACCGCGCTGGTCGACAACGGCACGACTTCCTGAACACTTCCGTCAGCGCAGGCAAGCTCCTCGACGGGTGCCCGCAATATCAGGACATTCGTGGCACGAGGAATGGGGTCATGCTTGCTCCAGCCTAGGTCCATGCATCCCATACGACCCCCAATCACGCAGCGGCGTGTACCTGCCGAAAAGGTCAAGTCCGATAGCTGCCGCATGGTCGGCCGACCGTTTGAACGGGTTGGTCCATCGTTTCTGTGCGTCGTACAATCTATCCGTGCGGTGGCCGATGAGTGGTGAGGAGATGCAGATGCCAGAGAGCACGACTATTGTTACCTGAAACGAACCACTCATTCCCTTATCCCACGGTCTCGACCTCTTACTCTCGCTCCTGCTTCCTCGTCTGGAAAAGACTCTCTCCTACTAGCCAAGAACTGTCTCCGACTCGACCTTCTTCGCCACACACGATCACCTTTACTAGACGGCCTCGCCCACTTTTGTTCCCTCCTAGCCTCTGCATCTCCGTCGACCTCCCTTCGACGATTCTAAGCCGTACCACACATGCTCAGGTCCCGGTCTGTACGGAATGGGTTTGTCAGGGATGTTAATCGACAACCGCATGATATGGTTCAGGGTCTCTGTAGGTGTTGACCCAGCTGAACTCGTAGCAATGGATGCGCCACGCAACGGCCCGCAGAGGACACGCATGCTCGTCGCGGTTCTGTCCAGATTCAGTGCCTTCCACCTTCTTCTTTCCTCAGCTCGCCTAGTATCCAATCAGCCACAACTTCGCCCTCTGACAGGGGATGCGGCAACGTGCGACCCAACCATGCACTGCTTGTTCATCCAGGGCCGAGGACGTAGGTCCGTGCGATTTCTCGCCCCTCAGGCTTACACGTTCTCGTCCCCGTGTCTGTAACTGTAGCTTACCCTGGCGTTTGTTTGTTGTGTATTTGCTGTTCCAGCTGCGTCTGGAAAGGCTGCGCGGTCACGTCATAGGTCAACCGTGTGTACGACAACGTGGTTTCGAGCCCGGTCGGTGGGAGCGAGTGTAAAATGGGACGATGCGCCGAACTCGATTGATTCATAAGCGTACATTGAGAGCTTGGACGAGGTTGTTAGGGCTGACGCTGATGTCGCGTGCGTCTATATGCGTCGCAATCAGCACAAAATCCGCTGATTTGGCCAAGAAAAGGGGGTGTATCTGGATGAGAGACTGGCATGGGACTCACCTCAAGTAGGCCAAATGACGTTGACGACCACAAAGGGAGACTGGTTGACCTTGAACATCCTGTACACTTCATTGGCGGCTTTCTCGACCTACAGTGCCAAACATATGGATCAATGTACCTAACAGCACCACAGCGCACTCACCTTTCTAGGATTGTGTAACCGCAGACTGTATGCGGCGGGAGTGATACCCACATGTCGTTGTCCGGGTCCACGCATCTCAGAACGGACTTTTCCGTCTCTACGTCGAAGGACAGCTTGAGATCAACAATGCTTTCGAGTGCTTTGAAATCCCCACACTGCAAGGACGGAGGCACGTATTGGACGACGATCCGTATTTTTTTTTGCATCGGATGACCTGGCAGAATCGTTGAGTGAGCAACAGCCAACGTTCCGAGGAGTGAAGTGGACACCTACCCGCCTTCGGTCTGATTCCCGGCTGTAAGCCTCACCCCTTTGTTCTCCGGCAGTACACACAGCAGGAGGGCAAAGTTCGCATGCAAGAGATTCAGTGCGCCCTGAAATTTACGCTTCCTGCTTCTCTCGAATTCTTTGCGATGCACAGGGAGTGAGCTGAACTTGAAACTGTGACTGTCGTTCCTCTCTGTAGTTCCAAGTGTACGTGAGTAGCACCGTCGGCGGACAAACAACAGGATGGCACACCTACCAGACAAATTTACACTTTGACCGCACTTTGCCGTTTCTGTCTGTCCTGATGACGGTTCCCATGGGCGTTTGAGAGAAAGTTGCTGTCGTGACTGTAGAGCACAAAGGCCTCTCCACAAGGACACGTGACGCTAGATCCTCAAAGGACGACAGTTTTGACGTATAGTGCTTGAGTGCTGTTACAACAAAAGGTCGCTTGAAGACAAAAGGCGACAACTGGGATGGAGCGTTGTTGTAACAACTTTTGGTGCGATTCCACGCCCGTTGTCGCCGATCTCGATTGTTTGAGCCCATTGCTCAAAGCGGACCGTAAGCTTGGCCGTCTTCTGAGAAGTGAACCAAGGATAGACATACCGTAAATGTTGCACCTCGGTCGAGGCTGTTCCCGATGAGTTCTTTGACGGGCCAATGACGGGCTGATGGCGGTGGACAGAGTGGGCATCAATGGCAGGCTCTGATGGTGGACTTCAATGCTCACTTCCCAGCAGGGTCGCTGTGAGCCTTCACATACGTAGAGCCTGCAATGGCAGTTCACTTATAATGAACACGAGGTAGCCATGCTCCTCATCCTCCGTCATCGTCGTCGTACACGATGCAGTCCCACAACAACGTCCAGCTCACCCACACGACGCTCCTCGACCTGCTCGACGACCTCCAGCAACGTACACTCCAAGTGTTCGGTTGCCAGATCCGTCTCTTCGTCCATGGCGGCGCCGTTATGCTCCTCCACCCGCTGCTCTCCGCCTCCTCCACCCGCAGAACGACGCGGGACATCGACTACATCAAACGCGCGTTCGGGCACGAGTGGCGAAAAAAGGGCATCCACGATGCCGAGGACCGTCTCCAGTCATGCATCGACGCAACCGCTCATAGATTCCGTATCGGGTACGTGCTCAATGTTCCGTCCTCCAATGGCTCGCTCCGTCCTGAACGTCCTTCAGTACAGACTGGATGAATGCTGACCCCGACGTCGCTCTCCCGTTTGCCCGAGAGTGCGTCCATTTTTTCATAGCCACGAGGCACCCATGATGACGCCGACCCCGCCCACAGCCCCCGGGGTTATATATATGATCCCATATACTATGACGCCAAGCAGCCCAACAACATCGACATGAACACCATTTACACATCCCCGGGCCTCAACCTCATCAGCGTGACCATGTTCTGGGGCGTCGCCCTCAAGCTCGTCCGATACGAGAAACAAGACCCAACAGACATCGTCGCCATGCTCCGCCACGGAACCAAGCTCAACGGCATACAATGGACACCTCAAATCATGGAGAAGTGGATAAAGACCCTGTGCTGGCCGATGGGATACGATAGCTACCAGCCGCAGCGCATCGAGGAGCTCAGAGATCGTATCCAGGACGCAGTCAGACTGCTTCAGAACTTATCCGACGAGTTTACGTCTGGGAGGAACTATGCGCCAGTGCGGACGCGTCAACCCTCTATGCACGCGCTCCACGAGCACCGCATGCAGAGTTCGCACTCTCACTCTCACTCGCACACGTCGCCACGCATACAGCCCCTTCCCGCCTCCTTCGACCTCGCCCTTGTCCCCCACCGCTCAGCGTCACATGTCCTGAGCCCGCTCAGCAGCCCAACTCTACCGACCACCATGCCCGAACCCTGGTTCTCCTCCACTCTGAGCCACACACACGCATTTTAACCCACCCTCCATCGTTGATCGATGCACCCAATACCACCCCCGAAAAAAGGTCAATGTCACTTACGCTCGCTCGCATACGCGCATTCTGCATTGATGTACACTCGCATCCGCACTGTTGTATATCAACATACTAATTATTCCACGCAACGCACTCCCTGTGTATCGCTTATTCCTCTCGTTTATCTCTTTTGCTTGTTCATATACTCATCCTTGTTTACTTCTCTGGGCTTTCTTTCTAGCTGGAATCCTATAGGAGAACTCGTCATTCCTTATTAACTCTCTCGCCTTTCTGTGATCAATAGTTATTACCTATTAGAGCAACTACAGGAGAGACTTTATGTAAATGTATATACCGTCATATCCAATGATTCCAGAGATTCAATTCTACAATGCAGAGGCTATACCACAGCAACACGGAGACAGAACCATCGTCAATATTGTGAGTGACAAAGTCACTATGCTGTAGTGACGAGCTCTTAGTACGGTAGCTTTGAAATCCTGCGCGCCTGGCGAGTGCTAGGAGGTCCATACGGAGGCACTTCACCAATTGGCCTCCCTCCGGTTCGACCTTGAGTGAAGATTGAGACCAAATCTGATTGGCGTCGTCGCCTTCGGGCTCGGAGTTCCCATACACATCCATCGCATTCGCCTCCTTCATTTCCTCCTTAGGTAACAAAGCATGTACTTCCACCGCCTCCCTTCCTCACTTGCCTACCCAACTCCTCAACGCTCCACGCCAACGTGCGCTCGTCCGTCCAGAGTGTCTCTGCGCTTTCCTTCTTGCCTGTATGCGCTTGGTCCATCCCAGCCTCATGTTTCCGTTGAACGGCCCGATACTCGAACGCTGACCGTATCGTCGCAAAAAGGTTCAGAGCCATAGAGGTACTCTGCAGCGCCTATTGCAGTACCCGAATTTAGATCCACCACAGCAGCGGTAACTTCGCCAAGAAAGACCGCAGAGGCGTCATAGTCCATTGGTCCTGCGTCCCGTGGGACTTTCCAAGTCGTCTTTGTGTCTCCACTGCAGCATCGCCTTTCTTGTCCTTGGTTGGTTCGTAGCGCTGTGTTGGAATGTTGGAGAGGGTCGTGAGAACCGGAGACAGACAATTGGATAGCATTGTGACAGGCATCTGTGCATGTATGCGCGGTAGTGACATCTGCGATTGAGGTTGATGCTGTCTATAGTGATTGTTGATGTAGATGCAGGTGGATAAAGAGGGGTAACCCTGTGGACGAGCAGGAGGTTTGGGTACGAATGACTGAGGACAGAGAATGGATCGTTCACTGAAAGCTGTGGTATCCAAACATTCGGTGAATAGAGAGATGAACTCACTCTCTGTATAGTCAAAACGTCCGTCTGCGTGATATGGTCGTCGTTTTCGAATTGGACTTCGTCCTTAGCGTTTACCTAGGGAAATAGCCTGAGTGGAAAAAGCATGAAAAGGTGAAGGAGGCGCTTTCTGCCAAATCGCTCGTGCCATCATGCCTTGATAGGGGCCCCTCGACCCGCACGTTGAACATGATGGGAGGAGAGATGGCCTCTGAGATGGATGGCGCAGCAAGCGTCGCAGGTTGTGACTCGATACGAGTCGAAACAGGAACGCTGGCTGAACAGGAAACGAGTCAGCTCGGACGGTACAAGCGCACGACGGCGGACGTACCTAGGCCATCCATACCGTCTAGGAATTGTCCCAAGTGACCCGAAGAAGAGGACGGCTTAAATTGTCAGAAGCCTAAATTTAAAGTATCGGTCAGTTTCGAGCGACTCGGAGCAAACCAAGTTATACAGCCGAGTCGCATTGGCTGGAGATCATGATGCAGAGGGAGACCCTCGCCCGCAGCCTAGCACTATCTAGATGCTACAACAGGACTACGATAATCAATCAATCATTGGCAGGTGTCCAATACGAAAATCTTCAATTTTATTTTTGTCCAGTCAGTATAGGCCAGACACAACTGTCTTTCGTTTTCAAGTACAATGACTTTTTGTTTTCAGTACAACTTGGATGGTTTGCTGGGTGCCTTTGTTGAGCATCATGGATATCAGCTCACATTATCTTTTCAAATGTTCTGCCTAGTGTGCACTCGTTGACCTTGCCTATCCGAGTCCAGGCTATCCTGCCAGTGGACGCCTTTTCCAGTCCAGTTTTGTCTTGGCCACGGACCCGTAACAAGCACGCGATCACTCGATGGTTTCAGTATGAGAACAAGGTTGGACGCGTCTGGTCGTTTGGATAATGAAACACGCGTCGCGACGTTGGAACAGTCCGTCTACAGAGGTTTCGATGAGGTATCAACGTCAACGGTGGCGTGATCACAAACTCATGCGTTCGATATGTTGCTCGATCCGGCAGATCTGTGGGATGGTGAGAAGGTTGATGATGATGAAACAAGGATGACGTCGGAACTGTCGCGCGCCAAATTCGGGGATGTGATCGAGGAACAGGACCTGGGACGTGGCCGTTTTTCCAGATCGTGAACATCCAAAGTCCTATCCGTATCAGTCGCGTGCCCGACCGCTTTTTCCATTGCATGCCGCCAGCTCGTATTCAAACGGCCAACCGAATCTCTCCAGTCTCTATGTTCTTCAATCCTATAAACCGACCTTGAGTTGACAGCCCTCGTTCGCGCTCGTTATCGGAACGCATCCATTGAAGGGCATCGTTTTTTGGTCGTAGGGCAAGCGAGGGTTACCTTACCTCTCACGGGTCTGCAAGGAAGTACAGTAGCTCGCAAATTATGGTAGAACAAAACGGTTACCTCGAGCGCAAGTTATGGGCGTCAATTGTCTCGTGGTGTTCCCATGCTCTCGGCATTGCTCGCTCACTTCCTCACCATCGGGAAGTCCCCACAACTTAGAGGTATGTCTTCCATTCAAAGGACAGGCTAGCCGGAGTGACCTAACATTTGAACAGAGTCCGATTAATCCACGTCGTTTTCTCACCTCCAAATCAATGTCTGAACTCGACGAACAAATCACCCTCTGCCGCAATGATTTACAACTCCACCCCCAAGGGCACCCAGATCGAGCAAACTCGCTACACGACCTTGCTTTCTTACTCAACGACCGGTTCCACGAGAGAGGAGGGATGACTGACCTTGACGAGGCACTCGTTCTCAACCAAGAAAGCCTGTCACTTCGTCCCGAAGGGCATCCTGATCGAGCGCTTTCGTTGAGCGAGGTCGCGATTTGCTTCCATACTCGTTTCAACCAACTTGGGATGCGATCTGACCTCGACGAGGCAGCCGCCCTCGCGCGCAATGCATTGGAACTTCGCCCGCAGGGTCATCTTCATCGGGCCCTTTCGCTGGGCAACATTGTGAGCTACCTCCATGCCCATTTCATGCAGCTCGGAGTGTTATCTGACCTCGACGAGGCCCTTGCCCTCCAGCGCAATGCACTAGAACTTCGCCCGCAGGGTCATCCTCATCGGGCCATTTCGCTAGGCAGCATTGCAAACTCCCTCCATGTCCGTTTCACGCAGCTCGGAATGTTATCTGACCTCGACGAGGCCCTTGCCCTCCAGCGCAATGCACTAGAACTTCGCCCGCAGGATCATCCTCATCGGGCCGTTTCGCTGGGTAACATTGCGAACTGTCTCCATGCCCGTTTCACGCAGCTCAGAATGTTATCTGACCTCGATGAGGCTCTTGCCCTCAAGCGCAATGCACTAGAACTTTGCCCGCAGGGTCATCCTCATCGGGCCATTTTGCTAGGCAACATTGCGAACTGCCTCTATGTCCGTTTCACGCAGCTCGGAATGTTATCTGACCTCGACGAGGCCCTTGCCCTCCAGCGCAATGCACTAGAACTTCGCTCGCAGGGTCATCCTCATCGGGCCGTTTCGCTGGGCAACATTGCAAACTCCCTCCATGTTCGATTCAAGCACTCAAATATGCATGACATGAGTGACTTTCATGAAGCCTTCAATCTATATTCCCAGCTCTCCGATCTTTCTCACATAGTGTCCCTTGCTGATCTCAATTGGGTCAAAAGATGGATCCAGGAAGCCGAAGAGTGCGAACACAGTACCACAGTCTTGGCTTACCAAACATTTTTACGCCTCAGTGTTCACCACCTCGCCACTCTATCCTCTCTGCCTCAGCATCTTGCACTACTCAAACAGCTCATGACATCTACAGCGGTCGATGCGTTTTCGGCTTGTGTCCGCTATGGTAGTCCCACCAATGCAGTTGAGCTTCTTGAACAAGGTCGTGGTGTCTTTTGGAGCCAATTACTCCGCCTTCGCTCTCCCCTTGACGATGTGAGAGCATCCGGTGCCATGGGTAAGGAATTAGGGGACAGGTTCACCAAGTTGGCGTCCTTGCTTCGCACTGTCCTCGATGCCCCTCCCAATGCTCAGCTCCAGCACGAACGAGCACACCATCTCAACATCCAACTGCAGGATATCGTCACTGATATTCGCAAGCTGCCTGGCCTCTCTCGTTTCCTCCAACCTCCACTCTTCTCAGAACTCCAGATTGCAGCTGCTGGTGGACCGGTTATCATCGTAAATGCTAGTCAATACAGCTGCGAAGCGCTAATAGTTCTACCTGCCCAAGATCCCATCCACGTCGCTCTCCCTATTACGAAATTCCGCGTCTGTCGACTATCGTTGGAACTTCATTCTCTGCTGTCGCGCGCCAAATTCGAGGATGTGTCGAGGGACCTGTTGGTGTTTCTACGAGAACTCTGGGACGTGACCGTTTTCCCGATCGTGAAAATCCTTGAAAAGTCCTGTCCGCATCGATCACGGATCTGGTGGTGCCCGACCGCCGAGTTCTCTCTTCTTCCATTGCATGCCGCAGGTTCGTATAGAAAAGTGCAGCCGAATCTCTCCAGTCTCTATATTTCTTCCTATACGCCGACCTTGACAGCCCTCGTCCGCGCTCGTCATAAAAGTTCCCAGGACACATCCATCGAACGGCAACGTTTTTTGGTCATAGGGCAAGCGCAGGCCATTGGACAAAGCGAACTCGTTTTAGTGAACACTGAACTGTCCAGTATATCACAACGTATCAGGCCTGTCGCGACCGTTACTTGCATTCAAGACCAGCACGCCACTATTGCCAATGTTGCTGAAGAGCTGAAAAAGCACCACTTTGTTCACCTTGCCTGTCATGGAATCCCAAATCGGAAGCAACCATTCGAGTCCGGGTTTGCATTGGGTGACGGACTGTTGAAGGTCGAAAACATCATGCAATACAACTTGCAGAACGCCCAGTTTGCGTATCTGTCTGCCTGTCATACGACTGTTGGAGATAAGGAGAGTCCGGATGAGGTCATCCATCTTGCTGCAGCGATGCAGTTTGCTGGCTTCCGTTCTGTCATTGGGACGATGTGGGCTGTGGACGACGAGCACACAAACGAGATCACATCGAAGTTTTATGAATATATGCTGGACGAGTTTGGTCGACTGGATTACACCCGTGCCGCATGGGCATTGCACAGGACGATGAAGTCTGTTTCGAGCGAGATACCCTTTGATCAGCGGATTCTGTACGTTCATATGGGTGCCTAGTTGTTAGCAACTTGTCACTACTAAGATATCTTTCCCAAATTTAATCAGTTGACGTAATCGGCGATGCAAGTGACTTTGCCAGAACTTCAAACGTTCACCGTCAACGACGACGCCAGCACGGACGAGGACCACCTCCCAAAAATATTTGACCAAGTCAAAACGACGTCTGCAATTTACAATCACCAAAAAAACGTTGTCGCACTCTACAAAGTCCACATCGATGCCGCTGCGTTCACAGAGTCAATCCATGTGGAAGGAGCATCAAACTGACCGACGAGCGGCTCTTTGAAGACACCTTCATGGAGCTCCTTTGTCGCATCGTCGTCGTTAAATAGGGTGTCTCCCAGGCGGATAGAATTGACAAGTTTGTCAGCGCATGTCTCCTCTATCTGAACATAAAAGATGCGTATGTGTGGCTTCTACGGTGCGTCGCGTCCTTCACGAGGTGTAGCGCAAGAGACAAATAAAGAAGACGAGGACGAGGATACCACCGCGGCCCGGTTCATCGCCTGCCTCCTCGAATTCTTCAAAGGATTCGTTGCAAAGGACAAAATAATAATCCGATACCGCTGTGTGCATATACTCACTGAGATGGTCGCCCACCTTGGCAAAAGAAAGTATGTTCCTTTCCATGTGACCATTAATTTGCAGTAACCCCGTTTTGCAGCGAGGACGTCTACCATATGCTCAGAGGAGCCCTCATCGACCGCATATATGACGATGAAACATCCGTCCGCGTTCAAGCAGCTGTCGCCCTCTCCAAACTCTGCGGCTCAGAAGAACCCTCCGATGTCAAAAATGAGCCTACCGCCATTGATGTCCTTCTCGATACCCTCAGTTGTGATCCAGCCGCTCATGTATGCTTTGTCTACTGACCACCCACATCTCTCATCTAATCAACTCCAACAGCGAAGTCCGCCGTGGAGCCCTCCTCAACATTCCCATCGCAAAACATACTCTCCCTGCCATTCTCGCCAGATCGCGCGACCACGACACCATCATGCGTCGTCTCCTCTATTCTGCCATTCTCGAAAAAAAACGCACGACCCAGGACGGCTCGGCCATTGGTCCCCTCTACCAACGCGTGCTCACCATCGCCCAGAAGGAGCTCGTTATTTGAAACGGACTCGGGGACCGTGAGCCCGCATTCCGCGCTGCCGCCGGGTCACTCCTTGGTGCTTGTGTCGAGGAGGGAGGGGATGTGATGGCGGACGTACGGACATTGCTTGGCTTATTCGATCTCAATGAAATACGGTCGCCGAAGACGCGCTGCGCAGTATATTTGGCACGCGCGTCGACATTTTGAGTTCAAAGGTGCTCATGTGCCTTTATATGACTGTGACACAGACTCCTCGACCTGCAGACGCGTTTTGGGACATGCTGACCTCTCAAAGGGCATTCTCGGCGCTAGTGTACGTGGACCACTGAATCGCGACCAACAACCAGACGAAGTTGGATGCATCTCTTGCTGTCATAACCACCTCACCTTCCGGATTCAACAAGAACCAAGAAGACCTTGCAGCTGTCTCGAAGGACCGTGCGCTGTGTGCGCTCGATGCCAATGAACGACCCGACCGCGACGGAGACGATTTGTTTCTCGACGCTGAATTCGTCATTGCAGAGATACTTGAGCTTGCGGTGGACCTCAACTATGCGGACGATATTGCACGGCGAAAGATGTTTCAACTCGTGCGGGATATAATCGGGCAGGAGTGCTTGCCCGAGGAATTGGTTGCGCGGTGTTTGGACGTGTTGAGAGTATTGTCGCCTTGCGAGAGGGATTTGATTCGGGTGGTCGTCGAGGCGGTACATGAACTGAGGGACGAGCGCGAGGGGGAGGAAGCGGACAAAGACAAGAACGCTGAGGGTGATGGTGAGGATGAGGGCGTCGACGGGGGGAAACACGACGTTTGATTCGATCATGGATTCGGAGAAGAGGAAGAGGTGTTTTCGATTGTGGTGAAAGGGGGTGAGTGAATGCGTCAGTGAGGGGGGATCTGAATTTATTTGTGCGAATCCTTGTTATTTTTTCTTATCGTGCTTTGATTTGTCTGTTTTTGCAGTGTTTGTGTTGTGTCGTGTAGTGTACGAGTATACAAGTCACGATTTGCCTACGATCGGACCTTCCGCGTCGGGAATCTGACTGCCTTGCCAAGCCGCTGAGTCCCTTGAGATTTCATGGCAATTGCACGCTCCTTGAGACTTTTCCAAGTCGGGTGTTCATTCTTACCTGGCCCTGCAAAGGTGATTCCTCATACCACTGATATGACCAACGAAGATACTTCAACTACTGGTAGACGTACGTGTTCATGCTTCATCTTACACTGATCAACGACATTTTGATTGTATTTAAATAGTTGTGAGTACATTTACTCAACGTTTCCAATGTCCACTCGGCTCAAGGACACTTCGAAGGTGGAATACTTCCGATTTTTTCCCATTGGGCTACAATGATTTTTATTGATTGTGAGATTGATTTGATTTCACTTTGGTCGAGATGAATCACATTAGTAGAGGCAGTGGCGATGATCGATATCCTTGGCGCTCTCCTTACGTTCTACGCCATGGAAGTCATCCCAGAATGTATTAGCTTCAGCACTCAGGATGGATCCATAGGTATGTGAAACATGGCTTCATATCGTGCACACTATATTTGCCGTTCTCCCAATTATATAGCGGTTGGGTGCACTGATGCGTCTGCTCGTCGTTATTAAATTGATCAGGGAGGTACTTCAAGTGTACAAAGCAACAAAGCGTTTCCGCCCGAACCGTTACATGAGCCTTCTCCTTAGGGAGGGCATGATTTACTTTCTTGCGTTTGTACACATCTCGTCCTTCCTTCTATCACCTCTTCCATGCAACTAAGCTAATGGCGAATTATTACGAATAGCATCCTGGCATATGCACTCATAGGCGTGCTGGTTAGCACAGCAAACGTTCCAACGGACGGATGGCGGATAATACTACTTGCGACGGTGGAAAATATACCCCCATTTACACTACTCCCCCGATTCATGTTGAGCTTACGGAAACTCTATGCGCGCGATCTCCAATGTGGAAACGACATCGACACAGCGTTCGGTTTCACGTCGGCGTCTGGCCATGGCGCTTCTGTGAGCGCGATCGTGTTTGCGGACGGTGGGCAGAACGAGGGGTTAGAGGAGGGCAAAGAAATGAGCCTGTAGCTTGACTCCGCGCTGCTGCCAGGTCACTGCTTGGTGCAGGCTGGGTCGACGACATCATGGTGTGAACGATTGTCACGGTTGCGCTCGTTTTGAACCGTACTTGCATGATTCGGGCCTCGCAAGCCGGTTCAACTTATGTCTAGCACAATGCGTCGCTTCAAATCTGCTAAGCAGAAAAGACAGAATGGCTCGCAGTAATCATGTGATGATACGAACCACGTGATCATCGCGTCTCCATTCTCCGTTGGACGTTCGTCGTCAACATCGGCCCAGCTCGCGTTGAACGTTCAGCTCAGTCTGTCTGGCAGGTAGGGAAATTGACCATTGCCTTAAGGCTGAGGTTTTCCGAGTCAGATTAAATAACCTATGAATATTGCCCGACTATTGGTTCCACTGCCACTACGAAATATCGGGATCGCACAAATCCATCTTCAATCGAGGATCATGACTACCAAGGCAACTGTCCATGATGGTCAATTAAACTTCCAGGCCGGTCCTCTCGTCTGGATAGACTGTGAAATGACCGGATTGGATCCCAAGCACGATAAGCTTCTCGAAATTGCTGTGAGTTGATATTTAAAGATGTCTAGGGAACAAGCGCATGACCTCTATGTCTATCGTAGGTGATCATTACGAACGGCAACTTGAACGCGGTTGACGACGGCATTGAATTTGTGATTAAAAGGGACAAGTCGATACTAGACAAGTATGCGCTCTGTTATTCTCATGCACTTTCTCTCACATCAACAAGTATGGATAAATGGTGTATCGAACAACATGGCAAAGTAAGTATCATGGACGACTGTCAGGAAAGACACGGATCGTTGAAATGCACCAGTCGGGTCTGACGCAAGCATGCCTCGAGTCGCCACATAGCAAAGACGCTGTTTCGAGTGCAGTCCTCAAGTACATCAAGAGATGGATACCGGAGAAACGGACGGGCGTTCTTGCGGGTAATTCAGTTCACGCGGATCGAACCTTTTTGGTGGAGGAAATGCCCGACGTAGTGGATTGGCTTCATTATAGGTGGGTGGAATCGTCTCCGACCGCCTGTTGCTGATATAAACTCCGTTTGAAGGATCGTCGGTGAGTGTTTCTATTGCTCTTAGTCTGCGGTCGTGATTTAGCCAGGAAGCCAGACGTGTCTTCAATCAAGGTGGGTGTGAACCCCGCTTTTAGTCCTGACAGTTTGATAGTGTGCTTCAGGAATTGTGCCGTAGATGGTATCCCGGAACTGAAGTTCCGCCAAAGACCTTGAGTGGCAAACACAGGTATGTTTCAGTGTATTTTAGAGGGCATTTCCGGATGATGTCGGTGTAGAGCCACGGAAGATATCAAGAGTTCTATTCGAGGTTACCCTTTGGTTCTCGACTTTGTCGTTTGACTAATCTCTTTTTGCAGAACTTGCGTGGTACCGAGAAAACATTTTCCGTGCTCCATGACTTCTTAAATCAATAGCGATTCTCGGGATAAAATGGCACGTTTGGAGAAGTTCCGACTGACTGCCCCTTTATCTCGCGTCGTAGCCAACCTTGCAAATTGTCTCCCGTATACTATGTATGATACTACCTGTGCATATTGGCATGCTGTATCATGTCGGAAGTTCCTTGTTGCAGAAACGCTCGCTTAGAACCTTCGTTCCAGCTACGGGTATTTGGACATCAGTGTGGTACCCGGTTCTACTCTGAAGTCGCATTGCGCAATGCGGTCCATTCCTCTTCTAAAATGCCCATGTATATGATGTCTTGCCAACATCCTTCAGCCCAATTGCCTCGCCTCTTTCTACCCTCCTCTTTAAAACCCCTAGATAGAACACATTGGGCTCTGCTTGCGACGTCAAATATTGGTTATCCTTACATCTTGGTATATAGTCTCTGAGCTGCAATATTTCCGTCTAGGACGGACAACGACAATCGTTGCAGGCCAAGCGCGCTGAACGCATGACCAACGGTGAACATGGCAGCTTCCGTTCCGTAACCTTTTCCCCAGAATGTCGGAAAGAGGGATATCGAAAACTCGCCATCCCGGTTCTTGTATTCAGGTAGTATCCTGACCATACAGTGGCCCATGAACTCCGCTGAATCCTTCATCTCGATCGTGAACCAGAGGGCCGAGTCCTCGGCCAAACTGCGCAGGCATTCTTTGTACTTTGGAGGGCGAGGGATGACAGGTCCGGATGTCTTGCCTCGTTGTACATCTGCATCGTTGCGCAGAGCTAAAAGGTATGACAGGTCTGAATCTCGGAAGCCTCGAAGTAGAAGACGATTGGTGGTGAACATGCTCCTGACCGTTGTCTGACCGTGATCATGATAACACGGAACCCACTTATAGGTTTCTTACGTCATAAGTGGGTACCCGGATCTGATCATAAGCTTTACGTCGAGCAAACCACAATTGCATGCGGCGACCACCCTCATACTATTACATAGAAGGTTAGCTACCAACGTCGCCTCGAGCTTGACCTATGTTTAATGGCAAACCAGTTTGTAAGCTGCGTTTCAAGTCGGAGGGCTCATGTTCCCCTATTTGTAGAAAGCTCAATGTGCTGTGAAGAAGGGGTCTCACTGCAACGTTTTTCTTCAACGGTGATTTGCCTCGGAAAACACATTTTATTTCGATGCGCGAAGCACCTCAGCAACAGCAACCCTACCTACTATATCCGTTTCAAGCCTGGATGACTACGGGGGCACCAGCTCTTTTATCTGCGAAGGGTCGTAAAAAGTTCATGGCAGATCCTTCCGAGCTGAACGCACACCCCGAATTGATCGCTCAGTGATCAACGGTAAAGAGTATGCTTCCTTTTAGCTAACTTGGACTACTTGATATTTATCACTGTCAGGTGCCAAACCTAGGGGACGAAGGTGCTTTGGAATTTGACGTGGCTCGAGTTATTGACAAAACTGCCAACGAGAAGCTGGCCGTACATTGCGGAAAGTTGCAGAGTTCTTTGTGGGCGCTATATATATATCCTACGGTTCTATTAAGGCGACAACGGAAATGAGGTTGACGACGACGAAGCTGGCCTTGTAAGGATTTTGAGCGGTCAGGTTACCAAGGACTTTTCAGAGTCATCTTACTTGTGAAGTACGTACTTGTGACTTGTCCACAGGGACTTTGTCCAAGTCAAAGTTGCTGGTTACAATCCGGGAAATCTGTGGACGGGGGGCAACTGTATTCCTGGATCTCTTTCTGGACATACATTGCTCGCTTGGGATTGACACACTCTGGAACCAGGGTTGCATCTGACGCTCCTGATATCAGGGTTTACTGACGTTTGCCCTGTCCTGCGCCAGGACGGGACACTCGCTCTAGATGTCCTTTGCACAGAATCAAGTTGGGTTAACGGTATACTAGTAAACCTTGCAGAAATAATGCCACTACATACTGAAATACGGACAAGAATGACAAAAGTGACAGTTGGTTGTGATCCAGATCCAGGTGGGTGAAGCTCTGACGCTCACAATTGCCTCGAATCGTTGCCCGACCTTCTGTTGTTGCGGCTTCGACGGGGGTTCAACCTGAAGAGCTCCTGCGGCGAACAGAAGATTCCGTTCTAATAAACTTTTCTTCTGCGTGGTGCAAATCATGAGCATGTCCCTGCCAAGCCATTCAGGTGTGATGACGGGCGGCTGAGTTCGAATGCGAAGAGAATTCGGCTGTTGCCTTTTGTCGTTCTCCTTGTCCTTTCCCCATCATCTACCAAAGTCTCTCTTTCTTTCACGACTTTCCTTCTTTCAAGGCCGCCCTCCGTTGCGGAGCCGTTCCTTACTTTTTAAAGGGTTTCACCCCTCTTGACATACGTTTCTGATCACATCAACATCTACAGATATGAACAAGAGAGGCTTTACTCATGTCCGTGTCGGCAATGCAGTTCCCCACCATGCCCTCCACAAGCGCAATTGTAGGTAGCACATCCCCAGTCTTTGCATCCCAGTTGTCACCGGTTTCTTCCTAGCTTGCGCTACCGGCGGATTCTATACCAACCCAGTTACAGGGATGGTCGTTTCCACCGCTAATCCCCTCAATATTTCCTGGGATACATCGTGCTTGCCAACCACGTCGGCCGTCGATATCTATCTCATCGCCCCGAGCCTCGCCAGTACCCGTATTCACGAGTGGCAAAACGTTAATTTTGCCTTGGGTAGTTACCAGACAACACTCGAGCCCAGATGGTGGAACGATTCATCCTCGATATCGCTTCAGCTCTCGATCGTTACTTCTGGCACCCAACCTTTCCTCAGTCCTTTCCCCGCTGCACCTGTATTTACTGCCACCTACACTGCGCCCACTTCTGGTTCCACGCCGGCCGATGCCAACACAAACACCCCAAACACTGTCACATATGTCAACAATTTCCCCACCAACACTTCTCTCTCAAAAGGTAAAATCGCGGCAGGGGTTCTCGTTCCACTCTTTTTCATCGCCCTCGGCATTTACGTCTACATCAAGATCACCCGTGCCAAGGGCAAAGTGAAACGCAGACGCTTCTCCGAGGCAGTCGACAAACGCATGTCGACCATCTCTACCGATTGGAAGTCGATTACGACCGCTGGTGCTACCGCTGCTATTCGCAACAGCATCGCTATTTCGGCCACTACAGGAAACCGTTCCTCTGCCTTCACTTTCGGTGCTATCCGTCCCGTCAGTACAATGGCAATCGAAGGCGATCCGGCGAGCGCAGAGAAACAGTCCATCGATCTGTCTCAACTTCGTCCAGGTATCCGTGCTTCGGCATTTGGCGAGCGTGTCTCTAGGGAACAGTCCATCGATCTGTCTCAGCTTCGTCCAGGTATCCGTACTTCGGCATTTGGCGAGCGTGTCTCTAGGGTATCGTTTGCGACTGACGTCCGTCCATCTCTGGAATCCCGCCGTACTACGACCACCAGTCGTGCATTCCGCTCGTCCCGTGCATCGTCCTTTATCCCCCCTCTCCCGATTCCTGCTTTCCCGCTTCAGAGCGACGCTGGCGACATATCTCCTACACAGACCAAGGGTGCACTATCTTTGACTATTGAAGATATCAATGCCCGTATAGAAGGTGACAACACTACGGAATCGCTTTCCAATATGGAAGAATTTTGGCCCTCGCTCTCTAGTGAGTATGTCTGGTGTATAATTTTTGCACGATATTTATCCAGCGCATAGTGATGCGCACCGGTGACGAGCAGGAAGCTGGAGACGACTACCTTTTGCCACAAAAGCAAAGTGTCGATCTCCCCGTGCCTCCGTTCCCTGTCCACCCTGCGCCTACATCTCCCACTCCCGGTATGATGGCAGTCCCCGATAACGCAATGTCTCCCGATGAGATGTTGCGAGCATACGCCACGCGTAAGATAACATCCCCTCCTACCTCCCCGATTGCCTTCCCCGCACGCGCCCTCAGTTTCAATGGTTCCTCCATGAGAGCTCTGTATACTCCAACCAGTCCTCCCCCGGACTCGACGTCTGGCGTCGCCGTTCGTGTTAGCGTCACGCAAACAACAGACGCTGAGAAGAGGTACACGTCATCCTATGCATCCGTGGACCCTTATGCTGGTCAGATCGGCTAAGGGAATCATGGTACTGTCGTCTGCAACGTTTCCTCTTTTCCTGTGGCGCTTGATGTTTCTTACCGAGCATGCGGTTCATTTCTGCTGGTGTTGGTCTTCTCAACTAAAACAATGTACAGTTTATCCGTGTTTTATGGGATTGAATGTTCCCTCCCTTGCGCCATTTCTCCAGCATTTTCTTTTTCTTGTGCGATGTCCACTTGTCGAATGTGTTCCCTTTGCGCCTTCCAACACTGGAAGCTATTGATACCTTTGGTGCCCGCATTTTTATTTCATACCCTCTGATTTCCATTTTATTTTTGCTGCCACGCCTATAGCCTTCTATTGCAACTTGATACGACGTGTGTGGTTCAATTCTGCACTCTCTTTTCCCCCTCTTGCCTGGAGCTCGAGCGTTTGCCTGTTTTTCTACACCATAACGCTGCTCAGTTTGAATTCAACCTACCACCTCGTCAGGTCGTCCAAAGAGATTAAAGTGTCCTTCAGTTGAATGCGTTCTACATGATGGGTTTGTTCAACGACTTGCATCCTGAAGACACGTGCGCTTGGTTGCGGCCTTGTTGTTAGTGTAGGGGGAGGGGCAGAAATGTTTCGAGTGTGAGTCTGCCGGCAATAATGGCAAAACGGCAAATGGCAGAACCCAGTAGAAATAATTAGGTATGTGACCATCTATCCTGCTATGTACCCTCCGACAATATTATATCCCATGTTGTACTCCCTGGGGCAGGGGACTTGTCAATAACAGTGATATCTTCCTCAAAGGCAGCCGGTTTCATGCCTTTCTCAAGCAACTCGAGTTCCGCCCAGCCTCGTTCCCATGAATCGAGATCTGGATCAATCACTGGCATAGTAGGATCAAATGCCTCTTCCTCGTCAGTGATGAATTCTGGACCTGCAAGATAATCCTTCATTCGACAAGTGGCGGCATCCATGTGAATGTCCTTGCCAGTTCGTCAGCAAGATCGGTGTTTGGGGACTCGGAAGTGTATGCATAGTATGGGCGTGCTCTCGGTGGGTCGATTTTCCTGCTGCATAATCCATCTTGCACGGTGTTGTAGTACTCAGAGAAAACGTCACTTGAGTATTCTGCCAACAACGTTCACTACTTGAAGTTGTTGACGACAATGAGACGTTCGACTCGGGGAAGCGACGTATCGCAGCGTCATGGTTACATAATACAGCGTTACGTGCGTGCGTTCAAATGAGTCGACACTCTTTCCAAAAACGGCCACACTTTCAAATTTGAACCCGATGGTTCATTTCTAATTGCAATTGCAATTGCATGGGTTCGACGGTGCTATGTAACACAAATCCCGAACTCTTCGGCGCGGCGGCGTACAACTACTCAAGTTGGTAGAAAGAATGTATCTTATTGCATCTTTCAACGTCTAAAATACGTGTTGCCACGAGAACCACATTCCTGAATTCGGAAACGTACTAGGGTTGCGGATGCGCAGGTAGGTAGAGTGTGGTCCCAGCTGATCTTGTTGAAGTGTTCGGAGGGTTCGACTTTCCGGGATTGCGAGGGACGTTGACGTGAGCGAGGCTGCAAGCGATGGCCCAGGGGTGGTAGTAAACATAAT
>JBBPQT010000058.1:0-39149 GCA_038092715.1 Boletus smithii | reverse complement strand
AGTGCGGTGGTACGTGATTCTTGGTAACGTCGAATCCGAACCAACTTTTCACAGCTCATCACGGCAACGGCTCAGCTCGGTGAGTGAATACATACATACGAAATCCCCTTATCATTGTTTCGAACTCTAATTTGTGCGGTTACAGTTCTTGGCATGTGTTAGTCGTCCTTCCTCCAGGATGATAAAGACGACTCACGTTTTTTGTCAGTGTGCAGCAACCTCATGTAAGTTGTTTTCGTACTCACAGTGATGACAAAACTTAAGCCACACAGATTTCACAGCCCAACTGGAAAGACACTTTTCTCGACCAAGGTACATCTCCCAAACATCGAACATTGGGGTCTCTCCTGACGGGTGCCGCTAGTATTCGCCAATGTCTGGACTTGCTAGCTCAATCTGTGATGCTATCATCACCATTTCTGTATTCTGTTATCTTCGCCCTTCCATGACAGGATCACATCGTCAGCGGTATATTTCTCCATTATTTTCAGAAGTTTGGCACGATGTATGACACCGGTGCCAGGAGAAATACTTACATCAAGCAAATTGGCGTCGTATTCATAGAGATGGGACTGCTCTCGTTGTAAGTTGCATACCCTTGCACCGAGCATGGGCCTGATCCGTCGAGCCACCAGCATTAATTCCCTTTTTATGTTCTTGCTTGTATGCCATCTTGATTCCCTCCATGCATTGGTCTTTCGTTCATCTTGTTTTCCAGTACTTCGTGCAAGCGAATCTCATCGGCCAATTTCTTACTGCTGCTCCTGGCGCCATTCTGAGCAAAAGTTTGTCGCTCTTTACTAAATATCCCAGCGTCGAATTGACACTTTTCTTCCCTTTCCTATGCTCCTAGCATATGTCAATTCGGTATTGGCAGTGTATGTACCATGTTCATTTCGCCTCAGTTGCTTGATTCCTTTCTGATCTAGGTTGAACGCCAGAAAGTCGGTTCGTGACCAGCGATTTGCACGCCGTACAGTGGAGATACCTACAATTCCTACGATACGGTGATTCCTGCTCGATACAAACTGCGGGTACCCAGTTGGGTGGGTATAAGCAGGCCGACCCACTCTTTAAGCAATTGGTCTTATATAGGACGGTATGGTATATGTTGTTTGCGTTTTTCTTGGATTGGACTTGGTAGGCAGTCACATAGGTGAACTTGGGTTTCTGGTTATTGCTAGACTGAGCCAACGCAATCCTCCGGTGCACTCCGGGTATGTATATCGTACATGGAATATGGTACATGTAAAATCACTCCTTCGCACTCGGTCTTTGCTTTTCAAGCGTTCTTCTGTAAGATATCATAGTGACCAGGTCTAACAAAAGGAACATGAACAAGCCGGTCCGAATCAACGTAATGATCGCTCACCGGTATAGTAAGACTAGTGGCTCAGCGCCCCCCGACGCGTTCTCTGAAAAATCAACAAAGTTGACCCGGCCGTCTGCAGCGTGCCCATCGAGGTAAGCAACCTTGACATGGACGTTCAATGCTTGAGCGAGGGCAGCTACCTGGACATGATCTTGTTTTTTTGAGATGCTCCAGTCCGTCGCTGAAAAGATGTGCTTGTATACTCACCTGCCTCTTTTCCAAGTGGCTCCACGAATCGCCTGCAGAAATCGTCGACAGAGGTTTGCATCTGCGACTCGGGATCAAAAAGAAAGTCTGCAAACTGTTCGTCGACACGCATCTGGGCAGAAGTAAGTAGACGCATGTACATCACGATGTAGTTGGATGCTAGGGGAGCGAGGTGAGGCAGGCAGAGACTACATCTCGATCGTGGACGTACTCGCTGGGTCTGTAAAACTCTGCCAGAACTCTTCGTTTGCATTCCTATGACTTACAGGATGAAGTTGGGCCAAGCTCTGGAGGATCTCATAGGGCTGGCCGTAAACACAATCATCGAAACCAGCAATGGCGAGCATATCCCTGGTCCCAGCTAACCGATGTTCTTTATTACGCCCCAGGGACCTTATAATGCGATCCAGGTAGGCAAATGCCAACGCTAAAGAGCTGAAGTGCATCAGAGGTGAGAACACAACGAATAGAGTAGAATCACCTCGATAGAAACAATCACCGTCGCCTACAGAAGTGTCCAGTAAGACGTCTGCTCGCGTCATGAGCGAAGATGCAACACCAACCTTTGACGCGAATTATGATACTATATCCTCGATTGATTAACGTATCTATCTGTGCCAGAAAATCTGGAGAATTGGAGTATTCATCTCGCAGAACAGATGTGGGTTCAGGTGGAGAGACCAGAGGACGCTCTGATTCCATGCTCTCCTCAAAGAGCCTCTGTAGAGGACAATCACGGGATGAAGCAGCCATGATTGAGCGAGTATGCCTACTTGATTCATTTCATAAAGCTGGGCCTGTGTCAGATCAGCGATGTCTGAAGACGATGGTATAAGCCGTTCAGTGAGTCATGCCACAAAGTGACCACGTACCCATGTCCTCCGGCAAGATAGGATGTCCGCTAAGAAATGGTTCCGGTTTGACTCCCTGTCCGTCGCCATCCGCGGGTAAATCGGTGCTTCTCAACCGCGCTGCATCAACCGCCACTGAACATCAAATAATACTATCCTGGACTTTGTGGACTTACGCGGACTGGGGGGCTTTGCACCCTGAATGCGATCTGAGTTGGGCATTTGAGATAGCACCACAAGACGCCAATAGGTCTGGGTTGTTCAGTCTGAAGGGATGAAGATTGGTTCAATGTTAGTTCAGGTAAGTGTATTTGTATCAAATTGTATGTATCTGTTTGTCATTACCTTGTGTTTTCAACACGTGTCAACAAACGCCTAACAGTGGTTTACTAAACCTCTCGCTCGCACATTGTAGTGTTTTGGAGGTTGGAACCGAAACTTGAAGCAGGGAACACAAGGATAAACGTATTTGAATTCCAAGCACGATAGCACTAGGTGCACCTCACCATGCCTGGCATACAACCAATCTAGCACGAAAAATCAAAGGGTTAGTAGGTCGTTGACCAGGCATCCTTGCTGACCTGTGGCCCATTTTGCCTCTTGAATTCTTCGAGGTATGGCAATAAGGTGAGGTCAAGATACCTACGCACCAAGTCCGAGTCTGACGGTGACGATAAACTCACAGAATGAAGACTAGTAAGTAACTCGACAACATGCATCTGGGAACGTGGTTTGGAACTTGCCCACCATCCTCGTTTCGCTGAGTCGTCGCCATGGTCTATCTTCTGGGAACGCTCAACGGACGCTCCTCGCATAACCTGGAATCATTTCGGATAAGGGAAAGAGACATCGAGTTATCATTTATTTTTATCCCATTCGTGTGGGTTTGCATGATTGGGTAGGACACAGGCGACGTCGTACGTCTCCACGGGGAGGTTCGGCAGTTAATTTAAGGGCTCATCTTGAAGATCCCATCGCACATTCCTCATCACACACATCCACTGTTGAGGCTATTCCTAATTGTTTGTATTAACAGAGTTGCCAGAGCCACAACGCTTGTGTATCTCGCCCACGGGATAAAACCAGCTCGATCCCTACTATGTGTTCGCGTGAAAGCTCCACGAGTCGCTTCATACTATCAAGCGCGGACTTTGTCAAACGTCGGGTTGCTCCTAAACAAGAGCTTCCGACGCATTCTTCTGTGTAGATACGGCTACATCACACTTAACCCTAAGAATGACGTCGCGCATGTTCGTCCAGTTTACCAAGTATCTCTTCTCGCTCCTCGATCGATTTCCTCGCGCTGAGAGATAGTCAATAACGTGCTGGCAGAGCATCAAACGCAGCTTAGAACCACAACTCACAAAGACTGGGCAAACACAGGCACGTGCAACGGCTCCTTGATGTATCCCAGCTCGATCAAGGCCCTTTGCCGAGATGCGAGCCTGTAGGCACACGCACATGTCTATGAATGACGCGTCAAGAACCCAGAGAACCACCAACTCACTGTTCCATTGGCGTGGGCGGCGCCTTGTGATGTTTGCGCCTTGGCGGCCACTCCGTTTCCGGCGTCTTGGATCGTTCGAACTTGTCCGCCGCTTCTCCCTCCTTGGATTTTCTTGCGGCGGCTTTTCGTCGTTTATGTTCCTGAAAGCAGGTTGAGCGTTCTGAACGAGCTTTTCCAAGTCATTTGTACCTTGAGTGCATTCCGGGATCGCTCTTCCTCGATCCGACTGGGAAGTAGCACGTCATCGTTGCGATGACTGTACTTTACGCCAATCGCACCAAGTGTCTTTTGTACATCGTTCTCCTCGTTCTCCTCTGGAGGGTCTGAAGCAGACGCCTCGTCATGCCTTCGAGCGAATAGACAAATTATTCACTCACCATCATCAAAGAGCAGAGCAGTCAACCCTCGCAGATCCGCCTGTGAGAGGTGTTACAGTAATAGGCGGAGGCCAAGCGACGATGGTATTGTATCTACCTCTTCCTTTCCCCCTTTTTGGTCTGCTTCCTGGATCAAGTCATCCTTAGCCTGTGATCGTCGCCTCGATTTTCCCCCGAGATTCGCCAACGCCCAGTCAAGTTCAACGATGGATGCTTTTTCGATCTGATGCCAAATTTATAAGACCATCTATCTCCAATCCCCTCAGCTTACCGCGAGTTTGGTAGCAAGAGTATCCTCATGAAGTTTGAATATGTTCTTCGCACCGAAAAGTTCGCCTTGTCTGCTAGTATCTCCTTGTACTCCGGAGAAATACCTGACAACACCATTCCTGTCAAATCCAACGATCAACTGTCCTTACACAAAATCTCACCTTGTTTGCACACTGGCTTGGTAGCCAATTGCCATTTGCTGTTGCTTGTAAAGCTGCCGGGCATAGATTAATTCTTCAATCGAGCCTGCTCCCAAGAGTCGATAAACGTAGACGTCACGGGTCTGACCGAAACGATAGGCCCTATCCATAGCTTGTAGGTCATGAGCGGGATCTAAGACGATTCCATGGTAAATGAGAGGTAGCACCAAGTGAAGACAAGGGTACTTACTCCAGTTGGGATCTGCACGGCGTTATTCTCGTCAACAAAAGCAAGCTAGTCATCTGTTTGCACTTGCCGAAGATAACCACTCTATTTGCGCCAGTCAGGTTTAGACCAGTCCCCCCAGCCAGGGTGGAGATCAAGAATATGAAGACATCAGGGTCTTGATTAAATCTATCAATCATTGGCATCCCTGTTTGTGCCAAGGGAGTGAGTTCCTCACGTGCCGAACATGATATTTTATTTCTTACTATCGGGCTGGCTTGTGGATCCGTCTAGTTTCAGAAAACCGTAACCTGTACTGGCATGAACAAATGGAACCTCGACCTTTGATAGACGATTCAATCGCACCGCGATTCTTCAGATGAAATTCCAACATTTCGAGCAACTTGACAGATTTTGTAAAAATGAGAACCTTGTTCGATCGGTCCTTTCTCCAATCCTTGAGCAGTGTATCAAGAACCTGTGGACCATTACATTAGATGCGCACGCCTATCCAGACTTTACCACTTCACAGTCCATTTGCCACACAAAGATGGCTGCATCATCGCTGTTACGAATTTCGGGATGGATTCCCCTGCAAATGCAAGCTCGGCGAGCCCGCGATGCCGGACGATCTGTTGTGCAATGAGACAGAGAAACACGACCAGAACCCTGGTCTCTCACCTGCTCTTGATTATCGGTGGGAGCTGAACACTTATTAGCTACGTGGTTCCATTACCTATAAATGGCGTTACCTGGGAGGATCAACGCCAAGTGATTTGAGATCCTGATCAAAACTGATGTGAATTTCAAAACATCTCCCTTTCCGAACGGATGACAACAATCTTTACGCCTTGTAGAAATATCAGCAACCATTAACCAGCGTTCATCATCACGGACAAACCTTTTCCTTGATCCACAATCGCAGAGTTCGTCCTTCCGGACAATATTCTGGACTGGGTCCATTGTAAGAATACGCTTGTATACTTTGATTTGTTGGGGTGTCAAAGGACAGAAGACGACCTCGTCAATCTTCCTCGGTAACTGTGCCATTTTTGTATGTCATAGGATATGGGATTGAGAGCGGTATTATTTACCTGATTCTTAATGATCTCCTTGGTCCTGGAATACCCATGGGAGGGCCAAAGTGGTACAGGGACAAATAGCTTACCTTCGTTTGAAGAAGTTTGGCAGTAACTTGTCTCTTACAATCATTGCAACAGCCTACGGAGAATCAGTCGTACTCTCCTCAAATGATGTAAGATGTCGCAACGCACCAAGGCTTTGATCCTTTCCTCTTCCGTCGCCTTCGCCGATTGACCCACAGTCAACGGTTTGACAACAAATCCTTTCCATTGTTTCATCGACCCCAGCTGCCCGGGGTTTGTCCAGTCAAGGATCGTCCATAGCTCGGTGTAAGAATTCTGGATCGCTGTTCCTGTCAAGCCGAACCGCCTCGTGCATGCGAATTGGTGATACGCCCTAGTAATCTTAGACCGAGGGTTTTTGACACGGTGAGCTTCATCGACTATGATAGTCGACCAAGGTAGCTCATCGAGTAACGAGATATCCTTGCGCGCGAGGTCAAACGAAGTGATTACTGCGATGATACTAGTGAGCCTTGCCAAAAACCGAACTAAAAGTCTACACCTACCTACATCTAGACGGCCCATCTTGAAATCTGTGAGGACCTCCTCTCGGGACGTCGGCGAGCCAATATAAGAACCAACTTCAAAATAGCCCCACTGATAGCTTGCCCGTCGACTGGAGTTCGCAAAAGCCCAAGGATACTCACCGTCTGAAATTCACGCTCCCAGTTGGGGACCACCGTGGACGGTGCGATAATTAAGCAAGTCGGCCATACGGCATTCGCGGGGGGGAGAATTCGATGCTTTTTCCATTCTACACCATCTTGGAGCTTTGAGACATAGTTCCGTCTCCGATCCACATCTCTCCGATCTCCGTGCTTCTTCATGATAGCAGAGATAAATGATATAACCTGGATGGTCTTACCTGCCATACCGTGGCTAAGACGTCAGATATTCCGATGTACAATATACTCAACACTTACCCTAGAATTAAAGCAGCGCGAAGGGAATCTCAGAACTAGGAGCAAGAGCAAAAAATCCGACATACAAGACCCATATCATCGCCGAGAAGTCCGCCTCGTCCCTTTTCATATAAATCCCAGAAGAATTGTACACCCTCACGTTGGTATTCTCTTAAATAAGTGTTGATTGCAGCAGGTACCATGATACCCTTCTCGCGGTTCAGGATAAAGGAACCGAGGTATTTCTGGCCTTCACGAAGCGGGAGGCCTGGGCGAGGATCGAATTCCTGTAGAAGACGAATTCAATGGAAGGAAAACGACATAGTGCGAGGGGGCGCAAACGGGATTGGCAATCATGTTCTCTTCGTCTTCAGATTCCGTCTCGGAGTCTGATGGGACAGGAGAAACCACTCGGGCTGGGAGAAGTTAAGTTCTTGGGTTCAATGAAGAATATATGAGACTGGGCACCAGTAGAGTGTGCGGTTTTCACAAGTTCATCCTCTGATTCTGATCCGGTCTCTGAGTCATCTACAAGAAATTGGCTCGAGAATTGAAGAAAGGTTTATAGTTCATGACATACCCTCCACGGGAGGTATCTGCTTGCGTTTTGACGGGGGCATGGCTTGACGAAAGGAAGGTGACTTGCGTTTCAGTATTTGTACAACCGGTTCTGCTTCCGACTCTGATTCCGTCTCAGAATCATCCGCGACTGGCGTGACCCCGCCTGCATTAGGCGTTGTATCTTTTGATTTTGAAAACACCGTCAATGTTCTAGAGACCTCCGTGTCACTGTCCTTGACTGAGCCAACTTCTGACACATTGTCATCAACTTTCATACTTTCTTCATCCTCAGAGGCAGAGTGTAGGTCCAGATCATCGCCTGAATAAGACAAGGTCATGCATGTGCACGAGATCCGCAATATCCTACTTCCATACCAAAGTACTCCACGAGAGGATTAGTCTTTGGCTCTGCAGCGCGACGGAACGCATTTCCTGTACGATACGAAACATTCGTAGACCATCTACACGCAGATATATACTCACCGGAACTACTCGAGGGTCGAGCGAGAACATCGCTCCGTCTCGTCCGGCACTTGCGGGGCAGCGACGCGTCTAACGATTTACGACCACGTTTCGTCTCGTAAACGAACGCCCCAGCATTAAATTCTGGGTCGGAATCCTGTTCTGCATTAATTTAGGTGAACGCGTAAAGCTCTGGATATGAATCAGATTCACGTACCTAGGGGCGCAGGGGTCGAGTCCAAGATCCCTGTGGAGAATATCATCAATACATGGCGTAGTGATGAGAGATGCGAGCCAACTCTGCTGATACGCAGATACGTTTGCCTTGCCCTTTCTGTGAGACATCGCGTAGCTAGTGAATTGAGTGAGTGCAATGAGTCATCACGGCAAATGCAATTGATTCGCGTCTCCAAGGAATGCACGTGACAGCGCCACTTGACGATCTTGACTAAGCACAGTATATGACGCCAGTGTGTGTACCCTCCAACGAATGTGTCGCGATCGTACAGAATACAATCATTTTCAGCGCAGCAAACACGGACAACATGTGGAACCAGGTGTACGACGATGGTGAGCAAACACATGACAGCAGACAATTGAAAAGAGCAAGTTACGATCGAAGAGAAAAATATACGGGGTCAAGGAGGGTTTGGTAGGCACAGTGTCTCACAGGGCGGGTGTTATAATACTAGGAACAGTGGA
The DNA here is from genome assembly GCA_038092715.1 of Boletus smithii. Classification (NCBI taxonomy): domain Eukaryota; kingdom Fungi; phylum Basidiomycota; class Agaricomycetes; order Boletales; family Boletaceae; genus Boletus; species Boletus smithii. The sequence goes on along the minus strand of JBBPQT010000058.1, from coordinate 30,427 downwards.
GAGAAGGGGGCAAGTGGTGATTATGTTGCAACGAGGGAGAAAGGAGACGGAATCTTGGATATGTACCAACACGTTAAGTGGTTTCGACGATTACTCCTCATCTTCGTCGGCGGCCTCTTCACCACTCTCTTTGGAGGCCTTCGTCTGCTAGATTCAGAGGTTAACTGTAGGGAAGAAGATATGAGAAGCAGACTCACGCTAGTCATGGACGCTTTCTCCTCCTCAGCGCGTGTTTTGTCCTTGGCAGCCATATCAAGATAGGGCTAAATATAATGTTAAGCTTGTGCAAAATAAAGCAGAAACATGTTTACCTTTTTCTCGTCTTCATCGAGTTCCTTCCATTTGGCTCCAAGGAGTTTGCCGACCTCGCCTGCGAACAGAGTTGAGGTGGATATCACACGTAAGAGGAACCCACTGACCGAACCCAGCATCAGGGTTCTCAGCCTTGATTCTCTCTCTCCAATCTTGGCTGAAGAACATATAAGCAGAGAGGGCTCGCTTTGGCCCCCCCTTAGCCTTTGACTTGGTGCCTTTGGCAGTTTTGGCTTCGGATTTCTCAGCAGCCTTGCGCTATTGACGAGTGTCAGAACAACGTATGAAAAAAAGGTAAAGGAATGCATGGATTGAAGTAAAAGATAGCATATATAGAGCTATATGTGTGTTGGGGAGGTTAAATGTGATGAACGAACCTTGGGTTTAGCTTCCTTGGGCATCTAGAGGAGAAAAGACGAATTAGTAAATGAATCAACACGTCGTGAACACGCGAAAGGATGTGCAAGTCGAGTGAAGTGTTGTGGGACACGGTGCGCGTCGACGCGTGAGTGGCCAAACAAATACGGTAGCAGCGCGGGTGTGACAGAGCACAACGACGAGAACAGGGACGACAGGGACAAAAAGGGTTGTCCAGCATCGCCAGGCATCGAGAAAGACGATCCAAGAGTAGATAAAATAGAGAGGTGGGCCTACCGTTGTTGTATGCTACAGTGAGGTGAAGTAGAGGAGTGATTGATTTAGGCGGGTGGTCTGCACAGTACAGCTATAGGCAAGGTTACCTGGGCGGTTTGGCGGGTGGGAGCCTCGTATAAGGGGACACCTGGCATTTTCCAACCGTGAGAATTGAGCACGGACTCGCTCACGTAAGCGCCGTTCAACAACCTGTCATTCCCGGACATCTCCGGCGCGTCGACGCGTTGCGCGGCACGCGTTCTACGCATCTTTCGGCCGGCGTCTTCGGCCACGTCCCCGGGCGTAACCACTACACTCTGGGGGGTCTCCAAAGTGAGATCATATAGATTTCCTGAATAAAACCCAAGACAGAACACATATTGTCCCCATCCCTATGTCATTATGGGCAGATCTACAGTATAGATAGATAGATGCGCGAAAACAAGCTGTCTGTCTCTTTTAGTTGCGCAAAGAGACGGTCTGATTACCTCGTAGAGTGGAATGAGACACTAGCCATCGGATTCGAAATCAACGTCAGGCAGACACAGCTGCCCCAAGCCCAAGTCAGGAAGTCGTGCCATTTTGACGAGCAGACTGAGACCCTGGTCGCCAGCACCTGAGCCGGGGCTATTGAGGAGTTCCCAGGTGTAATCGTCTATCTCTTCTGCCACACGACCCCAGGTAGTCTTGATAGCGATGGGATGATTGAAAGATGCCATAATGAAGCACAGTGGTGAACCTATGGAGTTGAATCATCAACACATCGTCCCATGACTGGGCGATCGCCTACATAAGCCAGATATCTCTTGTTCACGAACAAGATATGGCGATCGGGTCTCGGGGAGGAATTTGGGAGTGTCCTGGACTAGGTCTGGAAGGACGTCGCCCAAACTGTACAAGCGTCGACAGGAAGGACAGACACGGCCCGTGGCCCGGCTCTTGTTGTACCACAGGATCTGTATAGATATTGGTACCCGTGAGCCAACTCAAGGAGATAAACGTACTATGGCGGTTTCCTCGGGGAGGACGGTGCAGAGCATCTGTAGGATCTCTTCTTGGGCAAACTCTGCGCACAATGGATCCTCCAAGGCGGGAGGCTGAGCAAAGAAAGACGAGATAAAGGCACGCGTATCACGGACGCGAGGTCCGTTACCAGGATCGTGAATGTTGGGGGTAGCGATAGAAATACCGTCGTGACATGGACTCGGAGTAGGAGCATCATAAGGAGATCCGTGATATTCGTGAAAATGGGGATCGTCGTCGTGAGGTGGATCCGGGAGAGTTGGGACGTGGAGCTTCTTGTCTCGCTTGGTGTGTTGCCTCTTCTTTCTTCTGTTGTTACATGGCCCAGGCATGATGTCGGGTTGGTGTCGGGAATCGGGAGGGAATGAACGTGTCACACGTGACAGGACGCGTGCGTGACATTTAGTTTGCGCATGTTTGCACTAAGGTTAGTCCAAGTGACTCGGACACAAAAATAATGATAGAAAAAACTTGCTGATTATAATCTATCTAGACAAGATTACAGGTCTGTTGCGATACACCACTGCGACTATTCGCCGTCTCTGGCGCTGTAAAATATTTGTACATTCTCAGTTACACAACATGGCTAATACCATAGAACTCGCCCAGGCATGTCTCTCCCTCATCTTCTCGTTCAACGCTCATCTACGTCCAGACAGGAAAGCGAGATTACCTGAGGTCCTTGGAAAAGAAATACCAAGCTCGATGGCAGGAGGAGCGTTTCTTCGAGGTTACCGCTCCATCACAGGGCGAACTCCGTGGTCTCTCCCCAGAACAGGTCAAAGAGAAATACCCAAAGTGGTTTGGAAATTTTCCCTACCCTTACATGAATGGATCTTTGCATCTCGGACATGCTTTCACCATCTCAAAAGTCGAGTTTGCTGCCGGATACCAACGCATGCTCGGAAAGCGTGTCTTGTTCCCTCATGGTCTACATGCAACAGGGATGCCAATCAAGGTAGGTCTACATCGCAACTACGTCCTTCCGACCATCTACTCAGCTCTTGCCTCCATCAGGCAGCATCAGACAAAATCATCCGTGAGATGGAGCTCTTCGGTGAAAACTTTGAGCGATACGATCCCGATGTCGAAGACGAGACTCCCAAGGTGCCCGGGAATGGTCCTGTTCCTCCCACTGCACAGGTCGGGAAAGCGACAAAGGGAAAACTAGCTGCCAAATCCACAGGTCTGTCCTACCAATTCCAAATCATGGAATCCATCGCCGTGCCCCGCGAGGAGGTCAAGAAGTTTGCTGATCCTTATTACTGGCTCTCATACTTTCCACCGATCTGCAAAGTATGTCGCACATCGCAAATCATTTCTTATTGGACGCCTTATCTCACCCTAGGACGATAACAACGCTATGGGTAACCGGATAGACTGGCGTCGCTCTTTCCTGACCACCGATATCAACCCTTACTATGATTCCTTCGTTCGATGGCAGATGAGCAAGTTGCACGGACTTGGTAAAATCAAATTTGGAGAACGATATACCATCTATAGTCCTAAAGATGGCCAACCATGCATGGACCACGATCGATCTGATGGGGAAGGTGTTGGCCCACAGGAATACGTTGCTATAAAAATGCAAGTGGTCGAATGGAGCCCTGCAGCCAAGGCGCTGGTCGAGGGTAAAGTTGGAGGAAGAACAGTGTACTTGGTCCCTGCCACCTTGCGCCCGGAGACAATGTACGATTCGCCACGCTTACCTTCCCCGATTCGTTTTCACTAACGTTGTTCGGTTACAGGTATGGTCAAACGAACTGTTTCGTCGGACCATCCTTGACGTACGGCGTTTTTGCCATCAACGACACCGACGCCTACCTCATTTCATACCGAGCAGCGCGCAATATGGCCTTCCAAGGCCTCTCTCCCTCGCGCGGGGAGGTTGTGCAGCTTTTGGAGATCGATGGTGCAAGCATTGTTGGGACAAAGGTCAAGGCCCCCTTTGGTGTCATCCCTGAAGTATACGTACTACCAATGGAGAGCGTCAAAGCATCCAAGGCACGTCAATTTTATTTGTTCCGTCTGTACAATGATACTCAAAGTATATATGTCAGGGAACTGGCGTTGTCACTTCAGTGCCCTCCGACTCACCAGACGATTACATGACGACGGAAGAACTGCGTAAAAAGGCCGAGTACTACAAAGTGGATCCAAAGTGGCTGGATTTCACCCCCGTCCCTGTTCTCAAGACTTCCAAATACGGGGACCTCACCGCCGTCGAGATTTGCAAGGAGCTGAAGATCCAATCACCCAAAGACGCCAAGGCGCTCGCGGATGCAAAGGAGATCACGTACAAAGAGGGTTTCTACGGTGGTACCATGACCATCGGTGACTTTAAAGGGGAATCGGTCCAAGATGCCAAACCAAAGGTTCGCGCGCAGCTGATAGAAAGAGGTTTGGCTGTCGCCTATGCTGAGCCTGAGAACTTGGTCGTGTCGCGTAGTGCGGACGAGTGCGTCGTTGCCATGATGGATCAGTGGTACATTGACTTTGGTGAACCAGTTTGGAGAGCGCAGACCGAAAAGTATGTTGTTCCCGCGGATACGAGTGTGTTTGCTCCGTTGACCATTTCCTTTCCTTTTCTTCCTCAGACTTTTGGCGAGAATGGACACTTGGACAGTGGAGACCCGTAATTTGTTCGAGTCAACCTTGGCTTGGCTGAACCAATGGGCGTGTGCACGCACGTATGGCTTGGGATCGAAGATGCCTTGGGATCCTCAGTTCATGGTCGAAAGTCTGAGTGATTCGACGATCTACATGGCCTACTACACTATCGCCCATCTGCTCCAAGGTAAGCCTCACACCACCCTGTCTATCTGATACGATCTCATCCACTTGGCCAAAACAGGCGGCGACATCACTGGGCACACCGTCGGCCCTCTTGGTGTGGGAGCTGAACAAATGACTGACGAAGCCTGGGAATACATCTTCTGTAACGGTCCTTGGCCCAATCCGGAGCCCTTCCCAAGAGAGAAAGCCAACGCAATGAAGCACGAATTCAACTACTTCTATCCCTTTGACATGCGTTCGTCAGGCAAGGACCTGGTACAAAATCACCTAACGTTCTCGCTGTACAACCACGTCGCCATCTTCTCAGAGGATAAGTGGCCTCTGAGCGTCCGCACGAACGGCCACTTGATGATCAATGGACAAAAGATGTCAAAGAGCAAGGGGAATTCGTTGACACTCCGAGAGGGTATCGAAAAGTTTGGCGCGGACGCCATGCGTTTGACCTTGGCCGATGCTGGCGACGGTGTCGAGGATGCCAACTTTGATGAAAAGACGGCCAACGCAAATATCTTGCGTTTGCACACATTGTTAGGATGGTGTGAAGTACGTATTCAGCTTTTTCCGCGTATCATTTACTGACGAGAATGCCTAGGATACGTTGAAAAACGAATCCAAGTTGAGGGTAGGCCCCAAAAACTACCACGATCGCGTCTTTGAGGAAGAAATCATCGACCACATCAACATCACCAAGCACCACTACGACACGTACGTTTCACCTTTCTCTTCGATCTCCTCCGCGACCTCACCTTTCACTCCAGCACCTCCTTCAAGGACTCTTTGAAGTATGGCTTCTACGAATTCCAAAACATCCGTGATTGGTACCGCGAGGTCACCGCCGACGTCGGTATGCATGTCGACCTGGTCAAGTACTGGATTCGCACCTCCACCCTGCTCATGACTCCCTTTGCCCCCCACTCTGCCGAACACATCTGGCTCGCGTTTCTGCAAGAACCCCAGTCGATCCAGCTCGCGCGCTGGCCCGACCCAGGCCGTACAGCCGACCGTACCCTCATCGAAGCCGGCGCATACATGCGCGGTACGCTCAAGATGATCCGCGACGCTGAGACGACGCTACTCAAGAAACTCTCAAAGGGCAAAAAGGGTAAACCAGACGGCCCGTCGTTTGATCCCAAGTTGCCCAAGAGCGTTCGGGTGTACGTGGCGACGCGGTTCCCGGAGTGGCAGGAGACGTGTGTACAGGCGGTCAAGGAGGCGTATTCGGAGGTCGAGGACAAGGTAGACGACGCACGCGTGCGTACGATCTTGTCGGAGAAAGAATTGATCAAGGATAAACGCGCGATGCCGTTCGTGCAAACGTTCAAGGTAACGGGATTTTATGATTTTGAAGGGAGATGGGGTCTGACTGACCACATGAATGCACAGAAACGCATGCAGGACTTTGGGGCCAAGGCTGCTTTCAACCGAAGTCTGTCGTTCTCCGAGTCACAAGTTCTGGCCGAGTTCCTGCCATATCTGAAACGGTCGCTGAACCTGGTTGATGCGGAGGTGTTCTTGGTCGATGAGGCGTTGCAGAGAGTCGAACCAGGTTTCACGCCGACGATCATAGAGACTTCGGAACCTGGTAGTCCTGCTTTCGAGTATCGCAACGTATAGAGGTTCAGCATCTAATTTGCCCCGCTATCACACATTTCCACCACATCTCTAGTAATAACAAGGTTGTATTTCATGTCGTAGAATGTGGATTTGGTAGCGCTTCTGCATGGACGACATGCTCTGCCCATGCTGATACAAATACGCATAAGATTAAACCATCTATCCATTCCGGCCGACACGACGTTGGGGTCAATCGACCACCTCAGGACGCTCAAAGCCCGCGGCGTGTAACATTGTCGCAAACTGGAAGTAACACACTGATGAGGATGTTGCGGTTATCCAGGTGGAACAGCTTACCTGGACTCTTGAGATATACTGGACCTGTTGGAAGTCGTATCCTGGTCTCTCGCTCACGTCACCTAGCATAGCATTAGAGAGATACGTTCACAAAGACCACGAGTACGCACCGCTGTTGTGGTACATGGGATCCGCGACTAGACGAAGGACGTCATCCTCAATGTCAATTCTCGTAACTCAACCCAGACGACTTACTCGGTCCAGCACGCTCAAAGACCTGCGTAGCAGCATATCCCTGCTCATGGAAAGACTGGAGAGAGAGAGTTACCATCCCACCTGTGGGCCAAGGAAATCGCGTGGCACATACCTGATGATCGCTGCAGCAAGCAGCTGTATACCCGACAGTCAAATCAGGACTGTATATCGCAGCCATCTTTGCGACCAGCTCCGCGACCTCGGGCGTGCCAATGCTGGGCGTTGACTCGTGAGTCGCACTGTACGACGGCAGACCAGACGGACGGATGAAATGAAAGGGGTGACGCACGACTGTGGCAGGCCAAGCTGAGGAGGTTCGTTTGGAGCGTGGTATGCGAGCATGTCCGCTTGTATCATCAACGTCACATTTGCGTCCCGCGCGCGCAACTCTCCTGCAACGTTTGTTTCGTATCGGCGTTCAGCGAACCAGCGAGCGTTGCCCCAAAGTCGGGAAACGAGCTACATACGTGCATAAGCTTTCGAGCCGCACAATCCCTGCTCTTCGCCTGCAAACGCGACGAGTTCGACGTTTGTGTGGAACTTGAGGCCGAGCTGCTTGATTCGGTGGGCGATCGCGAGCAAGGAGATGGTGCCGGAACCGTCGTCGTTGCCACCGGGTGCCTACAACAGCATCATCATGTTCACCCGATGATCACCAGTACAAGGGCATACCAACTCACGCGTGACGAGCCAAAGGACCCACGTGAGTCATAGTGACCAGAGATCAGCACGATCGACTGCGTGTCTACCGTACCGGCGTATTTACTTTGATGCATGCAAAGACCATCCATCCATAGATCAACGTCCGATGAATACAAGAGCGAGTTGGGAGAACACCATACCAGATGACGTTGGGCGCAAAGCCTTCCAAGAACGGCTTGAGCTCGCACGTTGCACCGGTGCGTTCAAACTGCGCCTTGAGCCACCCTGCGGCGACACGCGAGCCATTGCCAAACGAATGGCGCGATTCGATCCCGGACGTGCCGTCTTCGTTGGTCAGATAACGAATGTCCTTGCGCATGCCATCGATGGAGATGCCGTTGACGATGCTGGCGACGACGGGATCAAAGTCCAAGGATGCGAGGAGCTTGCGGACGTGGTCAACGGCTTGCTCTGGGACGGGGAGATATGGGACGGGGGTGCGTGGGATTGGGGAGGCTTTCCAGTAGCGCGGGAGGAAGGTTGAGAGTGCGTGGGCGGCCGCGTCGTCTGGGACGGCGACGAGGGCGGAGCTGAGGGTGGGGTTGTGGTAGAGCAGGGAGAGGACGGGCGACGGTTCGGGTGCGAGTAGCACAGTCTGGTAGTCGCTCAGTGGGACGACGGCGTCGTCGGAGCGGAGCCATTGGAAGAAGTCCTCCACTTCAACGTCGTACGCGGTCGTTCGGAGGGCAGCGTCGATGGCGGATTCTTGGACCCAGACGAGCTGTTCGTTGCCAGCTGGCAAGGGGACGATGATTGGAGTACGGTACGTTTCGACGTTGAATTCACTGACACACTCGGTGGGCAAGTTGAAGACGGCCTGCTCGCCGTAGATGCCATAGAAGCTGTCCGCAAGACACAACGGGACGGAATGCGCGGCGACGTCGGCATAGGGAACGGCGAAGAGAACAGCAGTCGTGGTCATCGTGTCCAACGATCCGCTCGGTGAACCGAATTACTAGTAATTTATAGACATGTCACTTCTTTCCCGCCGTCAAATCAGCTGACTCTATCCACTTTTTCGGAACTCCCCTCGAGAGCAGGAACTCGGTCACCGTCTTGATATGTTTCCCTTGCACATGCACATCCAGTCCCGACGCTTTGCCAGGCGTAGGAGACACTACCAGCGCACACCTCAATTGCGAGGAAGCAAGGACGGGTCGCCGAACACGTACCGGACGTTGCACATGCACATATCCGTCTGAGCTCGTCTGCCATCTCTTCTCCCTCGAGGAAAAACGGCTCGAACCCCGTCACCAATGTACTCGCCTTTCTCCCCTGCCGAACCTTGACCACGACCGAGATGGGTTTCAACTGTCCCTTCCTACCAACAATACCACATGAGTCCCCCCCTGTGAAACGTGCTCCACCAAAGACGTGACGTACTTGAGTGCCGGATCTTTTCCTTCTGCCTGTATCTCGTACCAGCTCTGCATCTTCTCTGATAGTCTCCGTATAACGTCTTCTCGCTTCAGGAACTCGACGCCCTCAGGTGCCTCGCCTTTTGCACATACCGTCGAGAGCAGCACTTCATCTCTCCCGACGTTGACGTACGTCTGATCTCGCGGGTTCGTGAGTTGCCGCGTGGCGATATACTTATTCACTGCCGACTTCAAATCCAAATAACTGTACAGCGCCGAGGAGCTGTACCACATTACATCAAGCAAGACGACGTCACGACGTCAGCAGATGTTCCTGGAAATGAAATTAGAGACCACGTACTCGAACCCTCCCTCGGAGAAAAACCTGGCAGATCCGCTGGCAGCATGTGGCTTCCACGCCTCTTTCACCTCCATTTCCCGCACCTTGGACCTTTCCTCTTCCTCTCTTCTCTCTCTCTTCTCTTCCTTGATTTGTACATCTCGAAGTGACGTATAGAGTTGATGTACAACCACATCAGGGTGGGTGGCCGACACACTCATCACGAGCGGTTCCGGTTTCATGTCTTTAAGTGTCAGAATCCGTTGCTTATCCAGAAACTTGAAAAATGCGAGGAGAGACTTGTGATTGGAATGCTTGATGTCAATCTTTGGGTACGAAGACGACGCTTCGCTAGATGACGGTTGCGATTGTTCATCAGACGAGGACTTGCGAACGAACGCAGGCCGGAAGGGCAGGATGTATGACGAGTAGAAGGTGCTTGCCTGTATGGGAAAAGACGTGGATGTAAGGGACTTGAGCGTGGTCGCGATAGCTTGCAGGACTGCAACGCGTAAGATGTCGGAGACCTCTGCTGGGCTGTCAATCGAGGCAGGGTTTCGAGCGGACAGATCTCACCTTCCTTGGAGAACGCCGGCTCGTTCGGAGCGGAGGTTGAGATTTTTGGGACAGAAGCGGGCGCCAGCGATTTGGCCGGAGGCAAAGCATTGGGTGCGGCGCCGTTCGTCCCGCTCGGATCGTTGGCCACATCGTCGGGCACGGACTCTTGTCTCTCGTCAGCGTCAGCCGGTTCCGATTTCAGCGCGTCCTCGTCTTTGCTTTCATCTTCCTTGACCTCGATTTCGCCCGGAGGATCACCCTTGTTTCCCATAGCGAATAGGTGGTCTTTCCAGGTGTGCAACACGTGAACGGCCTTTCCCTTTGCACCTGCCTTCAACGTGTTCAAGCCCACTGCCAGCCGTCCGACTGCGAGTGGAGGCCCACACGTTGAGGTAGATCCAACTATGCGTTGTACGACGCTGACGAGCTGTTGCGGTGTCACGGTCGGGTTGGATACCTGAACAACTACGTGGTGGGTCAAGCATCGCCAGTCATGAGGGTGTGGTGCCGGACGTAAAAGGTATGGGTACTTACCACCGGGGACCATGAGGTCAGCACCCCCCACGAGGACGGGTATGACTGCTGCTGGTGTGGAGATCCACGGAAGTAAGTCGTATTTCTTCCATAAAGTGTAGACTAGGATGCGCAGCGACACAGAACATTAGACGGCGCTCAATACGCCAGATGCAATGTTAGAAGCAAGCGATACCTGTAGGGATAAGATCATCTGCATCCTTTCCGATGGTGAACCAGAGTGGATCGCCCTCGGACGACAGATAAACGACCTAAGTCATGGGTGGCAGGATGAGTCGCTCGAACGTGAGGTGATGCGAATGCTCACGCCAGGATCGTTTGTATAGGTTGCGACCTTTTGGGACATGAGCCCATCTGGTACGAGCAGGTCGCCGAGTTCAGGGGACTCTATGCCATACGCTTTTATGACGCGCTGCTTCAGCTTGCGCCGATCAGAGCTGCGGAGGGGTGCTGTGGATCGTCCAGCTGCTTTCACTGCTATACATTTGCACGTTGACTGAGGACATACCTGATGTTTTGATACTCGACAATGGTTTCTTGAACATCGTTGGCAGTGCGCAACTTGAAGTCGGACTCTAGTAGATGAACCTGCCCAAAAAGGCAACCTTGGATGTAGATACACCCAAGTACTTCAAGCTTGAAAAGGTTTTACAATCGAGATGCCTCGAGCGACATCAGAACGTTTCTCGAGGACGCACTCGTCCTCTATAAAATCAGCAGAAAGCTCTGCAAAAAAACACGACAATGGCGAGGGAAGCTCGTCAGGCGTTCGAAACCCGATCTTCAACACCAAGCGATTTGGCCAACATATCCTCAAAAATCCACAGATCGCGCAAACGTATGCATCAATTTATGCCGGGACCACAGCTTGATCACACTTTTTTTTTTCGTTATATCACATCAGGATTGTAGACAAGGCACGCCACTGGCATACATTACAGTGTTTCCGAGCTGATACCTCTCCAGGCGAATCTCCGTCCCACGGACAAAGTCCTGGAAGTCGGTCCCGGTACTGGAAATCTGACGGTCCGCATTCTCGAAAAAGCAAAACATGTCACCACCGTAGAGATGGACCCTCGAATGGCGGCAGAAGTCACGAAGCGTGTCCAGGGAAAGTGCGCAGCGATGTCCTTTTTCTTCTCCAGTCGAATCCAACTCACTTGCTATGCCAAGACCTGAACAACGAAAGCTCGACATTATCATTGGCGACTTTGTCAAAGCTGATCTGCCCTATTTCGATGTGTGCATATCGAACACGCCCTATCAAATCTCATCGCCGCTCGTCTTCCGTCTGCTTTCCCATCGACCTATATGCCGCGTCGCCATCCTCATGTTCCAACGCGAGTTCGCCCTTCGATTAGTTGCCCAACCCGGTACAGAGTTATGGTCGAGACTGTCTGCAAACGTCCAACTCTATTCCAAGGTAGACCTGCTGATGCATGTGGGGAAGAACAACTTCCGACCGGCGCCATTGGTGGAGTCGTCTGTGGTGCGCATGGTACCGCTCGATCCACCACCGCCGGTCAAGTTTGAAGAGTTTGACGGCCTCGGTCGAATAGTGTTCTCACGGAGAAATAAGACGGTTCATGCGACGTTTATGGCAAAGGGGGTCATGGACATGCTAGAGAAGAACTGGCGGACGTGGTGTTCGTTGCAGAACAAGGTAATCGATGTTAAACCGCTGCACTAGGCAGGATCATCTTACTCGTGTTTAGATGATCGACGACAGTGTTGGCATGAAGGCCAGAGTGGAAGAGGTCTTGAACTCGACGGGGTACTCGGACCAGAGGGCTGCAAAGATGACGATAGACGATCTTTTAAAGTATGTGCTTTTTTGACGAGTTAATGAACGTTTTCTGACCTCTCGGCGACGATAGATTACTGTCTGCTTTCCATGGCGAAGGCATACATTTTGCGTAGCTAGTTGATCACATGACAAACACGTGATTTCTGTAATAAAACCACGTGACTTTGATAGGCGCAACCTGGTGTTGTTGTGAAAGTGAATCGTTTCGAATGGGCGTCGCTGGCTTGTGGGAGGTGACAAAGAAAGTTTCAGTTGCGACTATACTCACTGACCAACGTCGACCTGCCAGGTTCTACGCCCCGCTGGGCAAGTTCGCTCACTCACAGTGCTCGCTGTCGAGGACGGCTTCAACGCCAACCCGTCCCATCAGCGTGGTTTTCGCATTGGCATCGACGCATCGATCTGGTTCTTCCATGCGGCCTATGGCAGGGAGGGCGAGAACCCAGAGCTTCGCACGCTCTTCTTTCGTTGCTGTCGCCTACTCCAATTGCCCCTGCTCCCACTCTTCGTCTTCGATGGTCCAAACAGACCCGCCGTCAAACGTGGAAAGCGCGTCGGCGGAAACGTACACTGGCTTACTCAGGGTATGAAGAACATCATTGATGCGTTTGGTTTCGAGTGGTGGGTCGCCCCAGGGGAAGCCGAAGCCGAACTCGCCTATCTCAACAGAATCGGCATCATCGATGCAGTCCTCAGTGACGACGTGGACAATTTTCTGTTTGGTGCTACCATGGTCATTCGAAAGTGCGTCCCCTCCTTTTCTTTCAGTGCATTGTCTGATCTTCTCAGCCCGAGTAATACGCTCTCGGGTAACCGCGCCAACCCTGTCAAAAACGCACAAGGAAAGGATGACGGAAACCATGTCGCCACCTACAAAGCGGATGCCATCCTCTCTGATCCTTCTGTCGCCCTCTCTCGTCCGGGTGCCATCCTTATCGGTCTTCTCTCAGGTGGTGACTACATCCCCGCTGGTCTCCCTGGCTGTGGCCAGAAATTTGCAACCGGCCTCGCCCGTGCTGGTTTCGGCGATTCCCTCTTCAAAGCCGTCAAAGAATTCAGAGGTACCAGACTTGATGCATTCCTCGATCAATGGAGACAAGACATTAGAAACGAACTCAAGACGAACAAAAGTGGTCTTTTACCCTCAAAGAAACCCTCCCTTGCTGCGTCACTTCCAGTCGACTTTCCCTCTCTACCCGTCCTCAAGTCCTATGCAGACCCCCTCACTACCGAAAATTTGCCTCAAAAGGGTAAGCGCAAGACCTCACCTGGCGTGTGGAGAGACGATCCAGATCCCATGAGAATTGCTTCCCTCTGCGAGCTCTACTTTGAGTGGGGGGTCAAAGATGTCATCGTACACAGGTTCAGAACCGTGCTCTGGCCCGGCATCGTCTGCAGAGCGGTCCGGAGAGCTGTCGTGGATGAGGATACACGTCGACGTTCCACACTGGACAGTGCACGCCGTCCTGATAGCGAGGAAGAAGAGGAAGAAGACCCCGCTGGTCCCTCATCACCCACAAAACGAATCTCTTCCACCCTCTCTGCCCTTGCACTTTCGTCCCCCCCAAAGAAGTCCTCGGCTACGAGTACATCTGCTTCCGATCCATCTTCATCTGAATCCTTTACGCTTTCCTCGCTCGTCCCGCTCACCTCCCCTGCATCACCTAGCTCATCTCGCTCTACGTCCCCATCCTCACCAAGGCCGTCCGCTTCCGGCCCATCCCCGCTCCTCCTAGAGGTCCTCTCCCAGCGCACTCACGTTTCCACCGATTCCACCCTTGAATACCGCGTCCTCGTCGACCCTACCACACTCGTCGAGCGGGCAGAGAGCGGCGTAAAAGGCCTCCGACCTCCCCTCATCGGTGGGCTATTCGGCATCGACCCCGAAGACGAAGACGGTGGCACACTCAACGAAGACGCGGACGAAAGCGGAAGCGACGACGGCATCGAGCGCCTAGAGACCGCTGCTGGCGCCGCGTCCAAGTCGGGCACAAAGAAACGCAAGGCGCGTCGAGAGGTTCCGATGACGCCGCTTCGTTTATGGTTGCCTGCGTGTATGATACGCGCTGCTGCGCCTGCGCTGGCGGAGGCGTATGAAGAAAAGGTGAGGGTGCGTGAGGAGAAGAAGGCGAAGCGCGGGCGGGGTGGACGTGCAGGGACGGGGGCCAAGTCGATGTCGTCGTCGAGAAGGACCCAAATGAAAGACGTTGTGGACGATGATGACGATGAGTCTGTACCTGGGCCTTCCGCGACCAAGACAGCGGTAGTGTCGAAAGCAAAGCCCAAGGCTGTAAGGGTTGGTGGAGGAAGGAGGAAACCGAAGCAGGCGTCGGAGGCACAAGACGATGCGTACGAGTGCATTGACTTGAGCGCTGGCGAGAGTCTGTGTTCGTCTGACGGGGAGGGTGTCAAAGAGAACACAAAGGGCAAAGCAAAGACAAAGACAAAGACGGGGCAGAGGGACATTATAAAGCCGACAACGAAGGCGAGTGCAAAGACCGACGCGATGAACAGGAAGGCAACGACTACCAGTACGATGAAAGAGATCTTCAACACCACGAAACCATCCACTATGAGGGCAACCAAGTCAAAACCATCCACTTCTCGACCCCCCGCGGTCAAGCCATCTACGCTGAACCCTGCGGCTTCAAAGCGCGTATACGAAAAGGAAGAGGAGGGGGAATCTACGGACGTCGATATCCCACCTCCCTTACCGAAATCATCACGTCCGCTTGACGTTCTCCGTGCTAAATCCAAATCTGGTACCGTCCCTCCCAACCCGACTTTCAAGTCCCAATCAAAACCCACAGTCGTTCCAAGATACGAAGAAGAATCATCCCCTAGCTCACCACCCCCTCGACCATCTGGATCCAAACCCAGCGCATCAAGTTTACCTTGTCGGTTAACTCAGCCAGTTCCCCAGGCGAGGAAGAAACCCCTGTTTGTTGACGTCTCAGATTCAGATTCAGACATTGAGGTGAGCGACGTTCGACGCCCGTTGTCCGGGACGACAGCGACTATTGCTGCGCGTGACGAAGTGGATGGTGATGTGGTCAGTCTTGACGCCTTGGTCGGAACGACGTCGGTCAGGAACTAATGATTCAGGGACAGAGCGTGAGCGCTGGTGTTGGCAAAATTTTGTCGACCTTGAAGTCTCAGAAAGCCCCGGAAAGAGTGGTGCCAGAGGGCGTGATCGACCTCATAGCGAAAGGAAGCGCATCAAGATCAAAGAGTACTCCCTGGACGTCAATGCCCACAGCTTCACTTCCTCCCGAACGCTCTTTTTCTGCTCCTCTCGTCACAGGCACAAGTGCGAATTCGGTTCCGGGAGTGGACACAGTCACGATCGGCCCTGTGTCGATTGCACGGTCATCATCAAAACTGGCCCATATCCTCCTTCCCCAATTAGCTTCAGAGAGCGAAGACGAAGAAGAGGAGGGAAGCGAAGGAGACGAGTTACCGACATTTCATCGTGGTTCTGCCAAGTCGAGGACGAAGAAGGCGACGAGAGCTACGATTTCCTGTCCTACACCTCGGCCATTTCCAATGCAAGTCGCGTCCGAATCACCCATATCTCCACGCACTTCGAGGCTTAAAGAGAGGGAGGCGAGCAGGCACGACGACGAAAATGACGATGGCGACGTGGTCGAAATCGTGGATGTGTTCACTACCCCGCGTGGGCCTTCACCACCGCGTTCTCCGACACCAAGCCCTTCGCCTGTCAAACCCCTGCCTGTCCATGCCTCAGCAGGACCTGCTACGTTTGTGAAATCAAAGCAATCAGGCGGGTTCCCTACCAGTCCTACCAACTCCACGTCTCAAACTGGCACTGGACCACTCGAAAAGACGACCCCACGCCGTCGCGTGTCGTCGGATCGGGATACACGTGTATCTGGGAGCGAGAGGAATGGAATCCTCAAGTCACCACGTAAATCGGCGGCTCATTCGTCACCGCGGCACATTCCCCGTGCGCGTGGACGTGCGTCGTCTCCGACACCACCGGCGTTGTCTAATTCTTCTCGCGCGGACGACGCCGTATTGTGGACCGGTGCGGAGGGAGATGGGGCGTCAGACTGTCGTAAACCACAACCAGAGGATCCTGGATCTACGTATACAGGTAATGGCCTGAGACGGAAACCTCGGCCGAGCGATACTTCTGCGATTTACATCTCCAGCGGGTCCGAGGACGAAGACAACACAGAACTCGGTGTCGATAACAGCCGAGGTGGCGGTGAGGCGGAGGTGAACAAGGATGACGATGAATGGACGGACCGGGACGTGGATGGGTGGGCGGACACGGGTATGATATTGTCTGCGCCGCCCTCTCCCGCTCGCCCTCTCCCCCCTCCTACAAGTGATCTTGTTCCTTCAGTTCTAGCTGTAGAGGTGCTTCCTAATCCTCCACATGCGCCCAAATTCAAGCCAGCCCCTACTGCTGCCTCAAAGGTGGACACGTGCGCCCCGTTGGCCGAATTTCAGGTGCCTGATAGAACGAGTCTCAAGGGTATGACACACGATGAAGAGACCGTTGCACCTCGCCCTGTGCATCGCGCACCTTTGCTTGTTGCACGTGCCAAACGAAGCAAGGATAGAGACGACGATGTCATCGACCTCACCTCAGACTAGATCTGATTTCTTGCTTTTTCCGTTATTTGGATATTCGGGCATTGGGCTGTTCGGTGGATGACCATTTTATATACACACCATCTATTTAGCACGTGTAGGGTGGTTGTACCTCTATTATCATTGGACTATGTACCATTAATCTATGTGTAAATGAGCTCCTGCCAAAGCGTTTTATCTCTGGCTTGGTATATGTGAGCAACCTGACGTCCGAAACTGGACACGCCTGCGTTAGGTAGTTTGGTCACCAGACTACGCGCTGCCAGTCAAGGAGGATCAATGCATATTCGACATGTTCGCGTCGTAAAAGGAGAAACAATTGTTCCTTTCCCTGCCGATTTCAATTGGATTGACTCCATTGTGACCTTGAAATATCAGCTGATGCATTTCCATTCACCTTCGAGATTCGGAACAGTGCACTGTGCCCCGACCGACGTACTGCGATGATCGGAACGTGGAGCTTGAACGTCAGTCGTATGACAACGCCCTGGATTCGTTGCGGTCGATGATCTTGTTTTGTAGGTCCTTCTTTGAAGTCCCCGTCACTGGCAACATTGCAGAGAACGCATAGAGCGCGTCGTCGTCGTCGTCGTGGGGTCATCTTCTGCCAGCGTGTCGTGTACATTTGCCACCAGTGCTTACGGTATTGCTAATTTCCTGAGATTCTTATCAATGGTGCCCAAAGGGATATCTGAGAACACCCCGGCGTCCGAGTTCACTGTGTTAGGGACGATAGCCCCTATTCCGAAAGGCCTTCAAGCCTTCCTTGCGACGGTAAATATTTAAAGTGGGACTCGTCGATGAGTTGGAGATATTACCAGTGCAATACCTTCGGGAGGTGGCAAGGGTACTACTACAGTACAAGCAACAGAAATGAACGTGTACGATGGCGTTGATCGGAACGTGGGTCGTAGAAAACAAAACCTAATACAAAGCTATAGGTGTGTGTGATGTAGCATGGATACAAGCAAGAAAAACCGAAGAAAAAAAGAATGTTTTGCGGGTGTGGTGTGATATACCTTTGACCTGATGATGCCGATACAAGAAAGGAAAGGGGCAAGAAAAAAATCCAAATGAATGTCGATATAAATGAATGAAAAAGATGAAAAAGCACAACGTATGGGCTTGAGCCCGCTTTTTTCCAACCGCGGGGACGGGCTAGATGCTGCTCAGTAAACCATCGTAAAGTTCCTTGATCCTTCCTGTCCGATCACACCTTCCCCTCCTTCTCTACTTCCGTCCATACCACCTCCTGAGGAATCCTCCATGTTCCTCATGAACCTCCTCACCACTTGCAACCTCTGCCTCCAATTGGTGATGACTTCCACTTCCATCTCATCGCGCTCCGTCTTCTCGAACACGTTGGCAAACCAGTCGCCCAGCAACGTGAGCTGCCTCACTAGAAGGGGAAGTTTTTCTGCGCTGATGAGCTTGAAACACCCGACTGGTGTAAAGTCTTTCATTCCCCTCGCCCGCTGGACCGTCACCTTGAAGTACTCGTTCTCGGCATCGTGCGGAGGTGTGGTCGTGCCCGTGCCCACGCCGGATGGCGCAAGGAGCGGAGATTGCAACGGAGAAAGCTTGACATCCACCGGGAGGGCAGCAGCTGTGCTCCTGAAATTCGAAAACGCCGCTATGGCTCCCAACGAATGAGGTTCGATTACAATGTTCAAAAACTGGAACTGCGTCGCGAGCGTATCAAACTTGTATGGCCTGCCTCCATCGTTCCACACGATCCTGACGTAGTCGTTGCCAATATGTCTCTTCTTGTTCACGCAGTACTCGTCGTCGGCTGCGTTGGGCATCATTGTGGCGGTATGGAAGAGGACTTGGCCAATATCGTCCCACCATGCGTAAGCATATTCTCCGTCTTCGTCAGGGTTCAGACCACCCGCGTAGACGTCGACTTGCCCACGGAGATTGATGAGACGTCCGATTCCTTCAAGGAAACGGGTATAGGCAGGCGAGCCATAGGTGTTTTGGAGGATCTCAAGCTCGTGGGATTGGCCAGGGGCGACATACATAATACCGACTTTGTGTGTGTCGATGACAGGTGTACGGTCAAGGTTTCGGAAGAGGGCAGGAAGGGCAGACTCGTCGATGATTCGACGATGTGTTGGGGGGCAGGGGTAAGAGGAGAATTGAAGTGGTAGGAACGAAGGGTCTACCATGACCTGTTTTCGACGTTGGGAGGGGGCAGTCTTACTCCAGACGTAGCCTGTAATAGGGTCGGGAGCGGGGAGATAAGGAGCCTCGCTGGGGGTCGGGGTAAGGTCTCGGATCTCCTGCTCGTGAACATGTCAGAATTCGTGATATAGATCAAACGAGAGGTCCCTTACACTGATACCACTGGCCAATTGTTCCGTCTCCTCCAAAGGATCAGGTCGCTCTGCTTTGGTCTCCTCTCTTTCCATAAGCAGACCCGCAGACAAGGATATCATATCCGGGTCAACCTCCCCAGGCCCAACGAGTGGCACGTTCTCCAACTTGCAAATGAATTTGGTGAACCCAGACGGACGTCTCGAGATAACCTCGATCCATCCCAATCTTGCCAGCGCACGGATGGTGACAATCGCATTACCCATCAACCACGATTTTTCGCTGATCGCCGGCTCCGATGAAGTGTGGTTTGCGGTGGTAGGACTCATGACGATCTCGCTAAGTACCGAGTTTGCAGGTCGAGGGTCGGCACTGGCGTAGGTGTATCGGGCCAGCCAGTCAAAGCACACCTCCGTCGGTTCATCAACCTCGGATCTTTCCTCGTTGGCCAATAGTAGTTGCCTCGTGATGTATGGGATGTGTCGCGGTCGATCAGGAAGCCTTACAGCCAAAAACCAAACGTAAACCACATAGAAGGAGATCATCCGTACATACTGCGACATCGCCCATGAGATAACAGGCGTTGCCCCAGGACGGTTGTGATGTTGAAGATATTGCAAAGCGACACCAAATACCATTTTGAAGTCGTCTTCGCGCAAGTTGGCATGCAGTTCGGGGATAGACCCGATGATGGAGAGGAAACTGAGAATGTGGACGGCCATATCGGGGTTGGACATGATTTGTGAGAGCTTCTCGAGGAGAGGAGGAAGGCTACGTTTGACGGAGGACGTTAGTTCATAAGCCGAAAGCGTGAGCGCGTGGAGACAACAAATGATGGTCGATGGTTGTCCGTTCAGTCCTTCCCTGAGGACGTCCACAAGGGCATGCCGGAGTGGGAGTTCGAAACAGCGTCGAAAGCTTATCAAGACCGATAGTGTATGATACGCAAGGCCATGCGCATCTCGCGCTTTGAGACCTGTAGGCCATCGCTCGATGGAAGACCCCAGATCACCAACGGTGACGCCGGAGCAAATCACCGTCAGCAGTCTGGCAATAAGCAACCGGCATTTCGGTCCGCAGAAAAGATGCTTGTTGGACAGTTGCACGGGAAGGTGACATAACACGTAGGAGAGAATGTCCCAATTTCTCTCTTTTTCGAGTATCCCCAGGACACCCAAGAGGTAAGCGTCGATTGGGATAACGCGACGGGATTCTTGTACTGGGTCATAAGACACAATTCCTTCGCTAGGCGTATCTGAATCGATCGCGAAGAATGGAAGTGTTTCTGGGACAGACCAAAGTGTTTCTCTCCATTTTGTAGCGATCAAAGTAGATTGAGGGGAAACGGGTAGTGGGGCTCTTGAGCGACTTCTGCTTGACAATGACTGTGAGGGTCTGATGCCTCGTCCGCGTGAAGCCCTCCTGCCATCGCGCTCCTGTACACCTTTTGATCGACGGAGAGGAAACTCCTCTTGGAGGGCATCAGTGGATTGCCCGCGTTCATCTTGATGTGCGGATTCGGGTCCGCGTCCAATCAAAGAAGCGAGGTTGGCACTAAGTCCATCTGAGTCGTAATGCACTTCGACGAAATAGACGCGATGATCCCGATCGGCTCGGAAGCGCATCAAGAATTGCAAAGCCAAAATCCGCGCTCGTGGGCATCTTGCGTCCGTTACCATCTGTACGATGATAAGGTATACGGAGATGGCAAAGTCGACATTCTCTTCCGTTAATGAGTAGGGCGTGAACGTGAGTTGGCCGAATATCGCAACTAACGAGACCACTGCGAGAGATGCCCGGGTAAATGTTGGCTCTGGAGACGGTGAGGAAACAAGGGGTGGTGGTGGGTTATCGGGCTGCTCTTGTGAATGCTGTGACTGTGAACGTGACCCTGCAAGTGTTGACAGTAAGGACATGACAGACGGCAGTCCCGAATCCCGGACAGAGCTGGTGCGGTACTCCGACTGTCTTCGCGAGAGAACGGGGGATGCAACGTTTGAGGTACCTCCCGACAAAGGTACAAAAGGACTGGGACACGGCGCTTCCGCCGTGTTTACAGAGGCGGTGTCATCGTCGTCTTCTACGACACCATCTAAGGCCACCCTCTTCAGCAGCTCAATCATCTCCCTAGTCGATGTGTACGGAGAGGGACCGGAGGAAGAATCAGCTGAAGGCGTACGCCGGTTGACCGTGCGCAACACAACTTCATCAGCAAGAATCCTACCCATGACAATGTTGGCAGAAGTATCCGAGCTGTCGTTCGCATCACTCTGACAGAACTTGAATACCAGCTCTGCCAAGTCCATCCTATAGCTGTGCATGTCCTTCAAAGAGTCATAAATTGCTTCGAGCGCTTTCATGACCTCGAGTCGTGTGAGAGGGTGTGTAGGACCAAAGATGGTCGCGTTTGACAGGATGCTTTCCCAGTTCCGCAACCAGTCCGGCGAGGCTGGGGATAAGTCATGTTGTTCAAACATAACTGCAGGGTGTTTAGCGGTGTCCGTGTCAGTCAAGTGGTCAGCGATGGACAGAAGAGTGGTAGAGAGCGAAGGATTCATATACGTGGAGTGCTCGCGTGCCAAGAGAGACGTCAACGTTCGCAAGAATGGTGTCGGGGCATCACTAGGCTGTGATAGTGGAATGATCATAGGCGTATCATCTGGATTTCTACCAATCCCAGAATCAGTACTTCAACGACCAGACAACAAGAAGGGACGTACTTGAGGGGACGAACAAATGATACTAAATGACGTAGGGTCTCACCAGCGATGCTGGCTTCCTCTTCGTCCATGTCGACTCCATCGTCCCTCTCATCAAACTCCTGGAAGATGTCCTTCAAAGTACCCGCGGCTTCGTCCAATATACGATCCCTGTCGATACGAACAACCTCATCGGATTCCGCACTAGCCCGCTTTGCCCAAGCCTCAATGGACTTGCACAGCATACGCCCGAGTTTTAACAAGTCCCAACCCGACAAGTCATCCTTTGACCACGCACGCTCCATCAAATCCTTTTCGAGGTCCATGTGGCTGGGTGCCCCGGATGGTACATAGGTGAGGGTGCTCAATCTCCCAATATACGCTCTCGCCATCTTGCTGCAAAGTGCCTGGCGGATGTCGAAGCGCAACGTGCGATGGGCTCCAAAGGATGTCGAGAGACTGTGAGAGTCCAATGTCTGCTCGGTAGGTGATAAATGACGTTTGAGTATCATCATACATGATGCACCGTAGGGACCTGAAAAAAGGGAATGTAGCATCCTTTGTATCCGTTCCTCGAGACCCACAGGACCACGTGGGCGGCCGCTCGTCACGGATAAGCGGGGCAACGGAGAAGCAAAGAATGCCTGAGCCCGGAATAGAAGAGGAAGGATAAGAGTGAGTATCTTGGGAACCAAGGATTTCAGCTGGGAATGCAGATGATCAAGGTAAATAGTGGTCATCAGTTCTGCAGGATGTCGAGAAGGATGGACAGCGGAGGGCGGGATGGAGCGAAGGGATACCGATGAGGAATGTCTTTTGTGTCCGTTGGACGCCGCTTTCGTAGCAGCAGACTGCTCACTTGATCCAGTTGGAGCGTCCGAAGTGGAGAAGGTGAGTGGGACATCCAGCGTTTTAGAAACCAAAGATGCATAAAACTGGAGAATACTGGCAAGGTCGCCCTCTGAGATGCGTGCAACGGTCTCGGGATGTTCGAGGATGGAGGACACAAAGGCCGCGAGAAGCTCGACGCTTCGCTCACGATCAGCACAGTCAGAGGGGTCGCAGGAGATGTACGCTTCAAATGCGCCATCTATCCAGCTTTTGAGGAGATTAAGCAAAGGTACCTCGATGCCAAAGGCTTCGCTTCCCCCTTTGGTGAGAGCGCGGAGGGCTCGCAGACGAGAGTCGCCGATCTCTGGGGACCACAACGTGTGCAAAAGGAGAGAACAGTGCGCGAGCCTATCTGAAGTAGTGATCTTGCCTTCGTATCTCTCCCAATATGAAGCCATGATTTCATATCCGGCACATTGTAGCTGCGGGGGGGAATCGACGCCGCAAAGGGATCCTAGAAGAGGGTTCAGGACCGCAGCTTTTGGAAGCGGGGACTGGGTAGTGATGACGGCTGCCAAGGCACGAGCATGGCCCAGACTTGGGACGGAAGGCGGAGATAGGGCTTCCACGAGGGCATCAAAAGCGAGAGTCTGGGGCTGGGGCTGAGGTGCAGGGGTTGACACGGCCTCAAGCCTGGGTCTGCGCCACCCGGCCGTGAAGGAGGAAAATGTAGTGGTGTTTGATCTCTGTCTGTTCTTTGGGCCGACATCTGCGTCTGCCTGGGGACGGGCCATGTAACTGGCAGGGTCTGGTGTTCCTGCCGGAGGCCGCCATCAGGCAACTGGATGTTGTTTGGCCAACGAACTCACCAGGACGTGTGCGACGTACACGACGTCGCTGAAGAAGAAAAGGGCTTTTCGTCGTCAAAGGTCGTGTAGGAATCGTGTGCAGATGAGTTGCAACTTGGCTTGTTCAAATGAGCTGCCCAAGTGCGGTATACTACAAAGTCCACAATTACGTTAGCCATTTATCGTCTCCGAAAAGACCCCGAACACCGCCTAATCTTGTCTACAATAGAATGTGCTACACTCCAACTTGTCTCCATCGAGTAGCCCTCACTTCTCGAACGAGCGGACGACGTCTTCCCTCGATGGAGATCTGCAGACGATCGAGCATGAATACGGAAGTGGACGGCTGCGAAGACGAGGCGCGCGTAACGTTATTGTAACGCCGTTCGGCCAATCTTGGAGAATCAACGTACCGAATCACGCCTGCCGTGAATTTGGGCTCAACATCCATCTCCCTCAGGCTCCCCGCCCTGTCCTTGCCCTTGTCAATACGAAACACCGCCAGGATGCTCACAATCCCCATCCACAGCACAGAATCCGCCACCCACTTGCCTGGGCAGTGTCTTCGTCCGAACCCAAAAGCCACGCGCGAAGTGAGTGGGTCGTCTATCACAGTCCCATCTTCACCGAGGTGCCGCTCCGGGTTAAAGACATAGGGCTCAGGGTACTCGCTCTCTTCGTGATGAATCTCCCTATAGAAAAACAACGTTGTCAGAGTCGTCCGAGCGATTCAAGGAGCATCACTAACCAGACATTGGGCAAAATCATCGTACCTGCGACGTGTCAAAACAAAACATCCCACATCAAGTCGTGCAGCACACCTTTTGGAATGAAATATCCCTCAAAGACATCATCACAACAAGTCATGTGAGGCAACGCTATGTCGTGCACACCATCAGCACCCCGAAAATCAGTTGTGCTCGACGACGAACCTAATGGTGCAACACTATGCCACCTCATCGTTTCTCGTAGAACGGCCTCAACATAAGGTAATGATTTTCGATGACTGAAATCCGGGAAAACATTCGCAGCTAGCAATGAATCAATCTCAGCTTGTGCACGACGTTGAGCTTCAGGGTAAAGCATCATCGCGATCAGAAATGCTGACAAGGTCGCCGCACTCTGCAACCATATTCCTCAGCCCGCATGACGAGAAACCTCTTGCCATGCATGACTCACCGAATCATATCCCGCTATGATAAAAAGGAGACCCTAGATCAGTCGACAAGGTCTTAAAAACGTAGAAAACGTACATACCGATGTAGACGGTCGCGGCACATGCCTTGATCGACTTCTCTTGCAACGCACGTTCTTCCATTCCATCCAGCTTGTCCAACAAATCCGAAACCATGGATTTCGCAAACGAACCAGCCTCCTGAGTCATGGTGTCACTCGGTAACATTAAGAAGATGGAAGTTCATCGTCCGCACCATGCTCTTCCTCACGTATTCGAACGGGCCGTCCAAGGACCTCAGGGATAGCTCCTGAGACCTCAGCGCGTCCCTCTTGAATGTTGCCCCGGGGAACCATGCCGGGATTTTCGCCACTGGACCATCACGCTTCAGTTACCATATGTCCGCGGCCCCTAAATACCACCCATAAGGAAAGGTACCCACGGAAAGGAAAGGCTGTGAGCATCGCATTTCGTTCAGGGGGTAACCCTTCATTCAGTAATTTGGCCAACTCTGCAAGCGATTTCACGAGCGGTGCGTCCAAAGAATCCGTCTCATATCCATAGGTAAATGCCATAGTGATGGAGATGATGTATCTGGATAGGGTCAGCAACACTCCCAACTAGGAACGGCAACTTACAATTGAATATGATTCTCGAAATCCTCCGGTGTATTAAGGAGGCTCTGAATCAGCTTCATTGCCTTGGCTCGATAGAGATTTTGGTATAATTCCACAGTCTCTAACTTCATAGCTTGGTGGAACATCTTCCGGTGAGTTCGCCATTCCGGACCATAGGGGAGAAATGCTGTGGCAAAGTCGATGCCAAACCTGTCGGTAAAAGTGGGATCCCATGTCAGTCGGTTGGCACGGAACAAAGTACGCTCAAACTTACAATTTGCTGATGCATGTAGACGGTCGTCCAGAATACGTCGATGACCGTTGGTCGAGCAACTGTTTCGCAACTCTGCTCGAATTGATAATGACAATATCCTGGCCTAGTAGCCGGCAATATACGATGGGGCCTATCAATGATAGGAGCTAAACGTTGGTGATGGAGCAATCGTGAAGCTCGCGCACCATATTTCTTTCGCCACACACTGTAGGTGAGCGATGGTTGTTCTGCGTCGATATCGAGAACGTTGCCAATAAAGGGGAGGGGCCTTGGACCCGGGGGTAGTGGGAGTTCATTTCGTGACCGTGAGGCGCGACGGTAACAAATTACGCAACTGAGCACAATCAGAGTGAGGAGGAAAACATCAAGGGGAGAAGAACACATCTTTGTTGAACTCACAAGTCTTAACGGCCTCCACTTTATACGAAAGTCCGAGTCCGGAAACGGCGTCATCATAACAACCCCTGTTCTAGTCTGATCAAAAATTTGGTCACACACGTTATGCCACGCGGAAAAAATTACACACTCAGAATCGTCAGAAGTTCTGAGACGCACCACGTAAGTGATAGCCTTGCAGGCTATGATAATCGCGTCATCGACTTCGCAATACAAAAAGTAGGTAGGTCGGCCGTTCGAAATTCTCTGGAAGACTCTTCGCCGCGGTGTCTCTTGTTTGAGATTCGGGCTTTTTTGGATTGCAAATTACTCTCTGTTCTTCGATTACCTTGGTACCTACCTTCCGAAACAAGCATCGTAGTTTCCGTCTTTACAGAGCTGTAAAGCGAGAATATTGGATTGAACTGGACATTACAACATCGAGGGAACACGGTGAAGGGAGGCGCACAAAGAGTTGGTATTCGTGGTGATCGTGATCAGGGTCCATTGCAAGAGGGTATGAAGGATTCAAAAAATGTAAATTGTCCCAGGAGTGAGAAAACTAAGTTCTGGTGAAAAACAAGGGCCAATGAAAAGCGAGCCTGGCTTGCGTGCTTGTCGCTATCCATGACGGCGTTCATCGAGTCACAGCGGCAGATACAGAATGTCGCTTTGGATTATGGCTGTTTCGTCCCTTCAACAACGGCGATGGCGATTGGGTGCCGTGCCCGCCGTGTCCGTGTTGCTGTGCGGATCTCATAGGACGGACACCGCAATCCCGAGGAGCTACTTCTCCACATTTAACGTGTGCTCTGTCGATGGAAGACACAAAGAATGGTGAGCGCACCAACCAGTCAGATATGGTGCTTCTGCTTCCGAGTGCATTAATCCACCCACCGAAGTCCGCAGTCGTCACACTCCAGGACAGGCTTCCACCCAATCCTCTTTGCACAAATATCGCATTTCTGGACTAGAAGTGCACTCGAGAAGAACAACTCGAGGGGATTCCAGCCTCCATCGAGATGTCGGGCAGGCGAAGTTGATCCAGAACGTTTCGCGCCTGGCCTGATTAATGTAAATCTATGTAACATAGTGGCAGACCGAATAGAAGAATGTCCTTTGGTTGCTCTAGTGGTGGACGGAACGGATGATTGAGCAGTGCGATATGTTTGGGCTGAAAGTATCGAGTCTGAGCTAGTGGGCGTGATGCTGTCATCCGTGGAAGATGTCGCCCCCGGAGTGATAGGGTCCGACGTAGCATTCGGATCTGGATAGGGTCGGATCGTGAGAATTGAAGATAAGGATGGAGGAACGGTTTCAGTGGCGTTGTCCGCATGTCCGCGAACAACGGCTGTGCTATAGTCCGAGTACGTGCTCGACGTGGTGTTGAGAAGGGGAGAAGTGCTGTTCTCGCTGTTTCCTGGGAGAGACGCGTCAGGGTATGCATTCGCAGCACGGGTTGGATTACCTACCGTTGGTGGCCCCATCATTACTCCAATCGCTGTTGAGATGCATGCTAATATTAAAGCCTTCCACGGCGTGCGCGTTCTCTTCGTCACTGTCTTCTTCTCCGCTGGACAGAGCCGCCATAATATCCTCTGCCACCGTTGGTGTCGATTGTCTAATGTCTTTCCCGATTCCAACGCCAAAACTAGGAATACGAGGTGCTGTGGGCCGCTTCCCGCCTGTCATGAATTTGACGCTACCTAGGTGAAGATCCTCTGTGTCTGGGCGAGCCAAAACCTCTGCTTCGATCTCCTGTAAACGCTCAAGGATATGGCGTGTAGTGGGGCGTGCAGCGGGATCCTCGGCCAGGCAGTCCAGGCAAAGAGAAAGGAAAGCAAGTGGGCATCCTGTGTTTGCTAGATTATGTACCTCATCTGCATCGATTCCAAATGTGGGACCGGTGCGTTTGAAATGACGGTCATCAGCGAGTCGCCGAGACGCTATTTCACAGAAAATGATGCCAAGAGAGAATATGTCTGTTTGGAGGTCGAATTCATGACCTAGGAGGATTTCAGGAGACATGTAGGAATCCGTGCCGCAGAATGTGAGTCTCTTGCTCTCTTCCTCATTCCTGGCTGCGATACGGGCGAAACCAAAATCTGTGATCTTGAGACGACCGTTGGCGGTGACAAGCAAGTTTTCTCCTTTCAAATCACGATGTATGCATTTACGTGCGTGAAGATACGCCAGGGCACGGGCAATATCCGTTGCAAAGGATATGCGAAGACGCCACGGAAAGGGCTTGTTCTTGTCGAAGATGTATTGTCGGAGGTTGCCTGGATTACAGGTCAGTATGAATTTTTGAGTGACTGTATGCACTTGACCGTTCTCGATATATTCGGAAATGATGAATATTCGACCATCGGGTGGTGGTGCCCGGGAAAGGCCAAGGTACAAAACGACATTTGGGTGACGGGCTTCCCTGGAAGAGAGATGAGCAACGTGCAGGGCCAGTAAGTGGGAGAGGCTACTTCATGAGCCGCCACTCCCGTTCGAAATACTTGGCAACGTCATAGTTGCTCGAGGGTAGTACCTCCTTGATGGCGACGTCGATCCCCAGGTAAGAGCCTGTGGTGTGTGTGAGCGTCAAAAGGATGATACGAGAGAGAGACTGACCCTTGTAGACGTTACCAAATGAACCGGATCCCAGTTTCTTCCAGTCCCCAGGCCCCCTGATATCCTGAAGGGAGGGCATGATGGAGGGTGAGAGATGGGTGCAGGATTGAAGTCCATACCTCGAAAGGGATGACATCGAATGCATCGGCCATTTGACCTGTCTAGTCGGCGGGCGGGCAGACGACGACGGCGAGATGGACTCGGATGTGCTTCACTGTCTCAACTTTGTCTGGCTCAGGCGAGACAGCACGTGACGTGATCCGTAATCTAATCTAATCTAATCTCGGGACGAGTATAATAATAAATAAAAGTATGCCGGCATTACGATGGAGGCCATGTCTCTTTCTCGCTTCCGCCTCGAGCCAGACGAGGCAACGTTTGCTGCAAATGGCTGGAGCAACAAGGATATGGACCCCGTCCCTCCCCACCTCAGAACCTGGTCGTGAGTACCATCCTAGGCTTGATACCCTGCCGTTTGTTTACCCCGCCACTCCGCCAGAACGTGCAGCTACGTGCGTCAGCTCCCAATGAATCATTCGCCGTGACAAACTGCACCTGCTAGATCACTTATTGGGTTTCGGATGCCGCTACGATCCCAGTATGGGAGCTTGCTGGCTCTATGCTCGCAGTCGGTCTCTCTTGGTGCGCGTCGCTTTTTCGCCCACTCTTGTGCACGTGTTGAAACGTCAAAGGCGCCAAGCCCTCCCGTGCATCGCTGTCGGCTATTGTATCATTTCCGTAGTCATGGTACTCAACGGAACCATCGGTGCTCGGCTCCATGTGGCGTTTCCTGTCTTGAACAGATCTTCGTTCGGCTTCTGGTTCAGCTACTTCACCGTTTTCAGCCGTATCATCCTCTCCATGTTTTGGTTTGGTATTCAGGTAAGCCGCATCTGCTACACCATCACATCTTCCAGCCGGCCAACCATCAAATCCCTAGTCATATAATGGGTCACAATGCGTATACCAGGTGAGACCCTGGATCGTCGTTGTCCCACCTCGTTGTTTAGAACTTGACCAAAGATGATCAAGGCCATTTGGCCTTCGATTGCGAGGATGCCAAACCATCTCCCTCCTAGTGCAAGCATCACGAGCTCAGGCTTTTTATGCTACTTCATCTATTGGCTCATCCAGTTCCCTTTCTTGCTTATCTCACCCCAGAAAGTGAAATGGCTGTTCTATGTCAAGAGCGTGATAGTTCCGATAACGTGGCTCGCCATGGTCATCTGGGCATTCATTCGAGTGCCGCCATCTAACGGTCTTTTCGCCGAGCACGCCACCATAACCGGGACACAGTTTTCCTGGAATTGGTTGAGTGCGCTGAACAGTGCGCTGGGCATATATGCTACTTTGTCTGTCAATATCCCCGATTTTACTGTGAGGTCCTCATCTTTCTTTGTGTCATATATAGCTTATCGAATCATTAGCGGTATGCGAAAAACGAGAAAGCGTAAGCAGCCTTGTCAAGGTAGAGAATGCAACACTTACAAGCTCCCCTAGTCAATTCGTGCAACCCCTGATTATACCCATAGCATTCATACTCTGTAGTTTCGCTGGTATCGCAGTCACGAGCGCCGGGATTCAGCTTTACGGAGAAGTACTCTGGGATCCCATGCTACTCATTGACAAATGGGACAATCGTGCTGCTGCTTTCTTTGTTTCTTTTTCTTTTTCCCTTGCAACCATTGGATCGAACATTAGTGCGAATACTTTTGGTGCTGGAAATGACATGACAGTATTGTTCCCAAAGGTGGCGTTGATACACCAGACGAACAATCTCAAGGTTGCTGACAGGACGAACAGTACATCAACATCAGACGTGGTCAAATCATCTGTGCTTTCATCGGTGGCTGGGCTTTTGTTCCTTGGAAGATAC
>JBBPQT010000057.1:0-39354 GCA_038092715.1 Boletus smithii | reverse complement strand
CATCTTCATTTATGGACCAAGGAGATTTATAATAGAACAGCGTGGGACAAGACGAAATTTCATGCAACAGGGGTAGCTTGTTCAGCGTGTACGCAGCGCGCGACGTTTCGGAGGCGGTAGTCCAGACTCCAACTTCGCCCGAATTCACACCGGCGCCGCGGTAGCAGAGTGACGGTGACTGCGTGTTCGCAATCTCCGACTCACCTGTGCGGTGGTTCATCGACTTCCAGCGTTGAAACTTGTGAAAAGAAGATATGCCAGTGTGTACGTGTGAAGAGAAGACGTTTATACGGTCATCGTGGTGCCGAGTACAGCTGCGCGAAGCACTGCAACTATTGATGTGGTCATTATCGATCATTATCCCCGGACTGACGCTAGTAGTAGCGAGTTGTGCTGCTTGTGCAATTCATCACAAGACCAACCCCGAATTACCTCCGGCCCTTGATGGCCAGCACACTTACGACTCTAAGTTACGAGGGGAGTGTGATAACGAACACACACTTTTGTCATTACCGACAAGATGGCGAACGCTCAATATATACCCTCCGAGGGTACCTCGCGACTCCAAAACAAAATCCAGGGAGAGCCCCAGAGAAAGCGCTAACGTCACACGTAGTCTGGTAACTAAGACGTTTAAGGCATGGGCGCGTTGAGCGCTTGAATGGACAAGGCAGTCAAAATGCAATTGGCCAACACACGTGTGTACTCAGCGTCGAACGATACCTCTACACCACTTCGCAAAGTCATCCACCGTCCCTACAGCCCAATTCCACGTCACTTCCAAGGCAGCTTCAAACTCGCCATTGTCCCAGTGCTGCCGATCGCTCTCAGGCGTTTCGGTCAGGTTGAACCTCAGCACGTCCTTCACGGTTACCAACCCTTTGAGAGAGCCTAGTTCCTCGACAAGGATGGCACGTGGGCTTCCCAGAATTGTGCTGAGCAGTGAGGAGCGCAGACCATAGAAATTGACTCACCCCAAGCGCTTGAAAAGTTGCATTACGATCTCGAGGGGTAACCGTGGAGACACGGTGAGAGGTGTCTATTAGCGACCCTTATCAATGGGAAAACAACCCGAGTATTAAGGGTTTATACCTGATTTACCCAGGGCCACAGTTTAAGGACATCATTTGACGCTGTAGTCCCCAGCAATTCAGCTGCAACATCCTCTTCGGCTCCCAGAGCTGATCCTGACGTGACCCCTGACAAGACAAAGTCTTCCTGATCAGAAGCCTGTCGGCTGAATGAGCAGGGCGTTTCCGGCAACACATCACCCATGTGTTGGGCCTTGTCTGAAAACCGACAAGATCATCGTCGCGAGATCAGAGCTGTATTTGGAAAAAAAATACCTAGTACATAGCGTAGTTCAGTCCTACCAATGTAACCAGAAAAGGCCTTAGATGACTTGGAAGCCACAATTGGAAAGCCTTTCACATCAGTGGAAGCGAGTACGTCCTCTGTGAAGAAAGAACACACGGGTAAATGAGAGGACTAATGTCATACTCATTCGCTTGAGTGCCTTACCGACATCATTGACACTCATCCCTGAAGCATATAGGAGTGTTAGATCTTTCTTCATCACCTCAGAGACTTGAGTCGCATCAGAAAGGCCAGGGTCCACACGGCATCGTAAACTTAGATAACCCACCTGCCACGTTCGACGAATGATCGTGTTGATCCAGTATCGGGTATCCATTGAACCGAATGCTCTCGTCGGCTATCCCGCGCGTTCCGATAAAGTCGCCGACAGCTTTTGTGACTAGAATGACCATCTATAACCGGAATAGCAATGAGCGCGGAGGCGAGATATGTCAAGTTGTGACTAACCATAGTTGGTAAGATGTAGGTCAGCGCGCCAGTAAGCTCAAACATCACAACAACGACAGAGACCGTTATTCGCATAACACCGCTCAAGGCGGCTGCAGCCCCGAGAAATGCATACGTGCCAGGGGTGATGCATGGAAGATCCGGGTCGCAAACGGCAAATATCCCAGATTGGGGATATATTCTAATACAATCATGAGAAGCTAGTCACAGGTAGAACAGACGAAATGATCTTACCTGTATATAGATTTGACGATAATGCCAACCATACGACCAAATGTGGCCCCAATAGCCATAGACGGCACAAAAATGCCAGCAGGAACCTTGGAGCCATATGAAATCACGACCAACCCCATCCGTATAACAGTAGCTAGGAGCAAAGAGTTAACCATTTGCCATTGAGCGGAGAGCCTTGGCCAAGGGTTCAATTCAATGCAAGAATGAAGCTAGAAGGGTACCCACTGGCACAGGTTATCGTAATCACCTCCACCTTCGCACTCACGGAACAAGATGGACATCATCTCAGTCATGTCAATGCGTAAGAATCGATTCGGATATCCAATGATCGCGGTCAGAATGACAAGTACAACAGCCTCTGCTACCGCGTGGTTTGCCAAGTGCTTCCGGCGAAATGCTGCAACTTGCATATTAAACTTGACCATGAATGCGCCATAGAGTCCCTGTCGGATAGAAATCAGGGTCCTTCCAAAAAAAATCTAATTGAAATTCGTCACCAACACCAAAAATTCCAAGGATCACAAAGAAGATGATCTCAAAGAAGTGCCAGTCACGGCTGTATGTCACTTGGAAAAGAACAAGCTTTCCAGTGCGGAAAGGATTCATGACCTGTAGAGAGTACATGAGGAGGCATCATGAAGTGTGAGAATATGCACGGACGGAAAGCGTGAAGGTAGCAACCAACGCACAGACAAAACTCCGCCACATAGTCTTGATATTGAATATGTGGCTCATTTCCTGTGGGGAACGGTCAATAAGAATTTACCGAGAATGTGGATTACGTCAAGCCACCTCGATTGAAAATAACACTCCTCCGATTGGTGAACCGAAGGCGACGGCGACACCGGCCGCGGATGCAGCCATGATAACCTCTCTCATTTTACCTGAAGCAGATGTGAAGACGAGTAGTAAGGGTAAGAGTGAATTGACACGAACTTGAACTACGAGAGAAGCGTCGGGACCACCCGGCAACCATGGACCCAATACAGCAGGCAACGTGCACAGATGGTCCTTCTTTTCCAACAGACAAGCCAGAGGCGATGACCAAAGGCTGTTCCTGATTAACACACACAAACGCACAAGCCAAGGAACGTACTAAAGTGAGACTCTTGATAAAGAACGTGCCAAACCCAAGAAACCCTTTCATAATAAAACCTGCAAGGATGCACTTAATTTCCGAGATTCCAGAGCCCGCAGCATATTGTGCCATAGTGCGGACCAGATGAGCTGCCACAAATGCGAAGATGGCCTGCAAAATATATGAATCTTCCCATGTGAATAAGATCTGATAGAGCATACTGCGAATGAAACATAAGCTACCCATCGTCCTGGAGTGACTGAACTCCAAGGGTGCCAAGCTGGACAAAATTCGTCATCACTGTCGACTTCCCAACAGCAGAATTGTTGATTCAACCACCATCCATCGGCACAATACCCATTTTTGATGTCAGAAAGCCATTCGGTTACGATAGAAATGAGCGCAGCGTTGACACCAATGAATATACCTAGCCAACACTCAGCCGACGACGCCCGGTGCTAGAGCAGAAAGGTAGACGGACCGACCAAGGTTATCACGAACCAAGATTCACCGGCAGTCATCAGCTTCCAACATTGCACCCACACCCAAGCAGGTGTTATTTCACCGTTTGGGCCGCGGTAGGCAGTGCGCGACTTGTCAGCATCACGAATCCGCCTGTTCCTCTCTATTATCGAATCTTGGATCCAGTCTAAGACGAATGGGTTTACATGAGTGAATGAACGAAACCATGAGGTGCATCCCGCGGACATACATACCGATGGTGGTAAAATCCTCGTATCGCCTAGGAGCTGGTGAGATCCATTAGGAATTGAACAAAAAGGAAACAAACCGAATTTGTTCCAGTTCTTCTTCATATTCCTCGCCATCCTGAGGTCGCATGTAGTGGCCTCTTTCATGAGTCATTCGTAGAACCCGTGGTACTAGAGGCTGGATCGGTTGACCGTCGTTCTACTTGGTTGGCGACGCACAAATTGGGAAAGTGGTCTTATATCACGTGACCATCGGTACACGAATTCTAAGTAAGCAAACTGGCACTTGCACAGCAACCGTCAACGGAAGGGATCATTAGGTTGGACCAACATTCAACTCCTGGTTTTGGCAAGTACATGATGTTCCGGTGGGTTTCGAGTTCCGTCCAGATTTCCTGTCTTTGGAAAGCCAACTATCTACACGACGGCGATCAACACGGACACGCGCCTTTGGGATGGCAGGTCACCTGAGCCATGGGCCCGGGATGTTGCAATCTTGGTAAGTAACCCTGAAATGGAACTTATATGGCGAACCCTTAGGCTGAAGGTATGTAAGCTAGTATCTTCCTCGTTTCTCCATGATTCTTCTGTCCCGATGTGATAGCTATATGGTTCCAATGTCGCGCGCGCACACCCATCGTGGACTTTTTGGTCCTTCCGTTGACTGGCTTATTTACCTATCCATATTTCTGATGAGCCTAGACCTTTATGCATCGGATCAAAGCAAGTGACGTAGGTGCAGCACATTATTTTACATGAATGCAGTCGACCTTTCTCCGAGAAGCCCACCGATCTTTACGGGTATTCTGACCCAAACCATCACCTCGCCAGGTAAACGTGCGCCATTCGACTTTATCAGATCACATGTCCTCCCGATGTAGACGGCGACTTCACTCGTTGATCTCCTTTACGCTTCTGTGGTATGATGGTATGTACACGCCTTCTATAGTTTTAAGTAATCTCCTCGACGAACACAACGTTCATTTGTAGCTTTCTGGACTCTATCTCCACAGCGTACGTACTATGGACGCTTCTTAGAACCGGGGATATCGCGACTATAACCCACCAACAGCGGGTTTCCTAAGCGTCCGATCATCGGATGCATTTGGAACGGTATTTTATTTTCTTGATCAGGGAGATGGCATGTCCCATGTCACTCTATCTTACATTAAATCACATATTACAGCATCGACTAGGGGTCAGCAAAGCCGAGAAAAAAAGCTTTCCGATAGCCCCGTTACTCCTCTGGCAAGGTTAATCTCGCCTGTTGGCTTTTTCCGTGGCGGATGTCGGAGCAAGCTTTATATCCTTTCAGCGACCACACATACCCTGCACCGGACGCTTCGATGCGACTAATGCACTGATACACGGGCGTGTGCGTTCTTCATCGTACGTCGTCACTTTCAGGAGAAAAGAAGCAAAAGATCAGATCGCGACGGACCTTTCCTCTTCGGCTTCACCTCAAGTACATACTTGCTTGGATGCGCAGACGCATACAACCGGCATTTGAATGTACCGTAATTGATCCTTGTAAAGAAATCGTGCGACCGTTTCCAGCGCTTTCGCTCCTCTCCGTCATGTCGCATCATTCGATCAAATACATAAGTTACTGCCCTGCGTTGTCGTTGGCGGTTCATATTTGATGGGTAAGAACTTAATTTTTCCCCCGCTGTCAAGGCATTCCTATCTTATCCCTGGAGTCACGTGCCACGCATCCTCATGGTGTTATTATAAAATAAACTTCCGAATAGCATGAGTGTTTGAGCGACCAATAAATACATAAAAGGCGTCTGTTCGCTGTGTGTACAAGGGGCGTTCTCGTTAGGGGTTAATGATGACAAATCAGAAGGATTACAAAGCTCTGAATCCAAGAGTTGGGTCGGGAAAGCGCTACTTGTTGTTCGCTCACCACGATGTCGAGCACAGACGACGTCAAAATACCCTTTTTCAAGAAGGGAAAATCACGCCCAACGACGACTCGACGTCGATCGGGATCACCTACAGCGTCGCCTGTCGCGTCCGCATCGTCGCGTACCAACACCCGCACTGCAACCACATCTGAAGTCGTCCTCCCCACACGTAAAGCAGCTACGAACCTATTGAGCGCGGGGACAAAACGGACGGCGGCTCAACGCACAGAAAACGATGTCGACGACGACGAGTCCACTCGCGAAGGACCAGACGTCAAATGGACCGCTGCGGGCTCCCACATAAACGCCGCGCTCGACATTATTGCAGGCGACGAGATCGAAGAGGTCCTTGCCAAGCGACGTCGAAAGGAACGTGAGGAGCGCGGTGAAACAGAGGAGGAGGAAGCCCCGGATGGCGTGTACAAGGGCCAAAAAGCCTACCGCAGTCACTTGAAAAAAGACAAGGAAATACCCAAGGCGATGCGGATGGGTCCTCAGAGGAGTACGGACACGATTCGCACGGTCACCATCGTCGATTACCAGCCCGATGTGTGCAAGGATTACAAAGGTATGTTTTTCGTTCGAGCGATGCCGCGGATTATGGGGCTGACGCCTACACTGCCTACATTTAGAGACTGGTTACTGCGGTTTTGGAGATACATGCAAATTCTTGCATGATCGTGGTACCTGTGGGTATTATTCATATTCGTGACGTGTGGTGTTCTCTGAACCCGGCGTTCTTAGACCTTGCGGGGTGGCAACTAGATAAATTAGCCGAGAACCCCAAAAGACAAGTAGAGGACGTGTCCGATTCTGATTCAGAAGAGGACATTCCCTTTGCTTGCCTGATTTGTCGAAAACCATATACAGATCCGGTGGTCACCCGATGTGGCCATTATTATTGCTCATCCTGTGCGATCAAGCGCTACGCAAGGAACCCAAAGTGCTTGGCATGCGGTGCTCCGACCGGAGGTATATTCAATAGAGCCGACAAAGTAATAGCCAAATTGATTAAGACGCAATTGAACGAAAACGAAGATAAAGAAGCCGGGGACGATGATGATGGAGCTATTGAAATCGAGGGCCTTGCTGACCATGGGAATGCAAGTGCTCAAAGTGAAGACGAGGGGAGTTCGGGCGACGAAGAG
Organism: Boletus smithii; assembly: GCA_038092715.1. Taxonomy (NCBI): domain Eukaryota; kingdom Fungi; phylum Basidiomycota; class Agaricomycetes; order Boletales; family Boletaceae; genus Boletus; species Boletus smithii. The sequence goes on along the minus strand of JBBPQT010000057.1, from coordinate 32,450 downwards.
TAATTCAATACACTGTATGGTCTCGAACCTTGTTGAATCCCGGTATCTTGGCTGCAATCTCAATTCTGATCCTCTCTTTCCCTCGACAGGAAGTTTTACTGAATGAGGCGGATCATGCAGCGTGGCTTTTACTCATCGCATCGCCGGTCCGGTTGGAACACTATTGACGCCTAACTATAGCGAGCATGTTGGTTAGGTTCCAGCATGCACTTGAAAAGATTTTTAAAACCAAGAAACTGGAAAGTATAACTGACATGTGTCGCTGCTGTGGTCCGCCGGTCTCATGCTCGCTCAGGCCATGCCAGCCCTGCTTAAACTGGACAAGCACTGCCTCTGCCAGAATGGCAAGAAGATCCTCTCTTTGCGTAAAGTAAGGGTCACCGGTCACGTAGCCTGTCACGAGTGTGGGCCCTATTCGCGGATGCAGATGTCTGTTTTTGAAAATCAGATGGGAAACGCAAGGATCACCTCCATCACCTTCCTAATGGTGTTATCAGCGCGACAAATGACAGGTCTGCTGAACATAACCTTTTTTTTTTTTTCAGAAAAAGGAAGGAGAGAAGATCACTCTTCCTTGGCTCTCCGAGGACATTTCATTAGCATTGCCGGGCCAAGGACCCACAGCAAATCAAACCAAACTTATATGATTGTTGTATCTGACTAAGAAGGGACGACGCGTTTCAGAATCACGCGTCTTTGACATGGATTGGCGGTGTCACGTGTGTTGTCGTGGCGAGGATCCGTTTTGTTGGCCTTGAGGCGTGCATTACCTTCCTCCCCTCCTCCCCCCGGGCCCCATGCCATATGCCCACACGCGTGCATCACGCTGCGGATAATGGCGTTATCTTCGGAGGGGTTTTTCTGGTTCTATGGTGGTTCCGACGGGTCATGCTGCGGATTTAATTGCAGGAGGGCGCCAAGCCACAGAAATGTATCCATCGCCAAAGGAGCAATTCGGGACCAGCACAATGGCGTATGTATTACCGGGTCACTCGCCGACAGCAATGTGGGTCGGACGGGCTGAGAGGAGGTGGATGTGTGTGTGCTTGTGATGCAGGGGGGGGGCATGATCCAGAGGACCAGAGAGGGCGGGTTGAGAAGGCATGAACGGTCGAACCCGTCGGAAGTATAGTATGCCGGTCGTGCGCGTTGAGGCCTTGAGGTGGCGCTGGGCGATCTCCCTGGCACTCTCCTGCCCTTTTGGCGCTTTTTGACTTTTTGACTTGCCCATTCTACACACCTCGAACGTATATGTACGTGTCTCCGTTCTCCATTTATGCAGCGATCAATGGAGAACACGGTACGGTGTCCAATTCTGGGAGGGACGGGATGGCGTCATCGTGAACGTGTCCCTTGCCTCGCGTTTTTGGAGATGGATACCGAGGGGAAAGGGGACGCCAGCGGGTGGCGCGACCCATTGAGTTCCACTACCAAATGGTCATCGATTCATCCTTGGACGATCGCCGTCTTCATCGCTCGCAGTCTCGCAGCGATTATATACAGACTGTGGGTCCACGTTGTCTCAGTCCGTCAATTGAATTGTTCCGCAAGGCAAGGGGGTTCTTGTCACTGATCACTACTGCGAACGATCGCGTCAATCCATTCCCGAGGAACATCCTTTAAAGGCGAGGATTAAAATGCAAACAGCATGGGACGTGTTGTTTATTTCTAGAAATTTTGACGGCGACGGTCCGGATCGGCACTTTCAAAGATCTGCCGTGCTTCCATCTGTTGCACAGCGAGAGAGAGAGAGAGAGAATGAATGAGAGATCTAGAAAGAGACAGACACAGCCCGGAATCGGCTCCTTGTCGGCTCGATCGCGAGCCGGGTAGTTTGTTCAAGCGAGGACGAGGCTGCGCGGAGACGAACAAGTGTCCCCCCCCTTTTCTGTCTATATTTTTTTTTGGGTTCGTAACCGGCGTTCTTTTTGATCTGGCCGGACTTTTTTTCCCGTTGGGTTGGGTTGGGTTGGGTTGGGTTGGTCGGGTCCACCGTATCATTGATCACGTGATCATGAGTCACTGTCATTTCGATCATCCAATGAACAAATCCAGATTTCGAAATGCGCTCCAATTGAGGCGCATTCTGTACAATATGCATCTGATATATATGGCGCGTCATGAGGGGGGAGGGGGGGGGATTGGAAAGATGCTTTCCGATTGATCCGAGGGCTCAGCGCCTTTCTTTCTTTTGGTTCGTTCTAACTTCTCTCTTCTCCACGTTTGGACGCGAACATGAACACGAACACGAACAACGTAGTATAGTACGAGATCGCAGCGCACCCGTGTCATTCAAAGATCATGAATATTGTTCCATTTGTCGATGCGGGGTCCTTTGTATGTATGTATATATAACGTTGACGCTCAAGTTGTCCCAAAAGTGAATTCGAATTCAAAGAATGAGTGAATGGAAAAAAAAAGTTATACATACCTTGTTGGACGCGTGATGCCTACATATGATGGATGGATGATCCTTCCGGCATAAGTACATAGTACCTTTTTTCCGTATATGGTATGGGTTACAGTAGTACGCGTTTTTCCACTAGCTTGGACCAAACGTTTCCAGCCGTAAAACACGTGTAATTCTTTTTGGCTGTTAAACGCCAGAGGGAAGGAACGTTTGTGACACGTTCGGGCTGTAGGTACCGCATGCCAGCGTGCCAATTCCATATGACTTGTTTTTCCAAAAAAAAAAAAAAAAACAAAAGACAGGAAAAAAAGGACAAGGAAGCGTATGGGCAGATTAAGTGAAAGCGTTATTTTTATATGTACTGGGACTTAAATATACTTATATGCATGGGTGGTACGTAGTGGAGGGGGGGAGTATACATGCGGATACAATATCGATTCAAAGCGCGTCCATGCAATGAGAATAACATCACCATCACCGACAATTCATCAACAGGCACGCAAGGGGTACTAGTAGGGACGAGCTAGAATCCCAGACCAACCCTAACCCCCCCCTCTTCCCCTTTCCTCACCCACTCACATTGCACGTAGGGGTTTCAATAGCGAACGAGGATCATCCAGTGGGAGGAAAAAGGAAAAGAGGGTCTACCAAGTCCAAACGCCACATTCCAAACACCCTCCGAGCCAAACCTAGTCCTAATTCAAAGTTTCCAGGTTCCGAGCTCAAAACCAAATCAAAGAGGGAGAAGGGGAGGGGCTGGGCCTGAACTCTATCGAGGCATTTCATCACATCCATTATCAACGTGGCGTTTGAGTGAATCCGCGCGGCTAAAGTCTTTCCGACAGAACCGGCACTTGTGCAATACCGGCGATGTAGAGTGCACGGTTTCATAGTGTCGTCGCCGGTCGTGCAAGCGCGTAAAGGATCGATCGCAGCGGTCACATGGGTATCGTTCTCCGGCGGCAACGACGATCGTGCCGGTATGGGTGTTGGCGTGTGCATGATGGGAGTGGGAACAGCCGGGGCCGTGTGCGGTGCTGCTTCTGCCGCCTGTGGCATGTGTCGTTGACGCGGGGGGCGCGTGCACAACGTGCTGTGGATTTGGGGACATGTGATAATAGGGTTCGACGGTCGACCGAGACCGTGCGGAAGAGGTGGATGCAGCGGATGAATAGACCTGGTACGCCTGAGATGGAGTGGGGATGAATTGCTGCTGCTGCTGTTGCTGGGGGAGATGGGGGTGGTGTCGAGATGGCTGAGGGTTTACGTGGCCTGAGGGGTTGGATGTCGCGTAGGAGGTCGTCGGGGAGCTAGGGGCGGGGTAGTGCTCGATTGCGGAGCCCTGAGATGAGGTCGGGTAATACGAGTGATGGTCATCTGGGGTGCCCTGTGTGGGATAGGCTGGGTAGGGATACTGGGGAGAGATGTTGTGGTGGGCTGTCGAGAGAGAAGCTATCAGGGAAATGAAAGAGGATGACATGAGTGACGCACCGATAGATCCGGCGGGCAAGGGGGTGGCCGGAGTGACAGCGGCGTATGACAATGCGGCGGCCTGGTGAGACGGATCTGGATAGGACGGGGGATAGTCGTCGGGGGATTGGGAGGGATGGGAGACGGGGTGAGAAGAGGAGTGATAGTTGTTGTACTGCATTGGAGGACGTGGAAGAGGGCAAAGGACTGAACTGCAAGAGGGCGAGTCTGGAAGGAGGCAAGGTTATATAGGAAAATGTTGTTGTAATAGGACGGGCGTCGCCTGCCATAGCATGTCTTAGCAACGTACCTTAATGAAAGGAGGAGTTACTAAATCATTACCTCTCAGAGAGTATAGTAAGGCCGGGATGGAGTACACGCCCACATCATTCCGGTAGCCGCATCGTGAATTCGGGCGGGACGGGAGCGATACGGGGCGAAGCGTGGAGAGATCTGGAGAAGGGCGATGGAAATACAGGGACGGTTCGACGATGGCGTTGAAGATGTCAAGGGAGTGGGATTGGCCGGAGGAGAACTTGAGAAGGCCCTAATTAGACAAGTTGTCCGCACGAAGATGCGATGGAGATGCGGGTCAAGATCTCGGCGCGCTTTCGATGGTGAACAGAATAAACGCACAGCTCCCACACACGCACAGCGAGCCATGCCGGCAGAGAAGAAAAAAAAAGAGTCAAAGCGAGAAGGAGAGATCTGGCAGAAATTGGTTAGAGTATTAGTCCAAGTTTGGTTGGTGGGAGAGTACCTGAAACCTGACTTTCGAGGATATCGAGAAGGGATCGTCCCTGGTACCGTAAGTGCGATATATCAAGCGCTTTAAATCTGCGCTATGATGCCCCCCATACGGCATCTTGATATGGGGGTCCTTCAAAATCTCCTTCAGTTGAAGCACGCTCCTTTCATCTAACGTTAAGCGGAAAGATCCAATATGCAGATGTGATTCCACCAGCGCACAGCCTACAGTCCCCAGCGTCTCCGCTTGCTCGCACTCACCTCGACCGAGTGTACTCCCGAGGGGATGGCGGGTAGGCAAGCGTTATTACTTCACTCTCGTGTCACTCGTCGACGGGCTCGGTTTTCGCTGGCAGATGATGCACCATCGATTCGATGGGCGCTCATCGTTGACATGGATGTCAGATTAGCCTCCCGCATCTCTTGCTGCGGCTCTTTTTTTTTTTTTCCAGTGCCGCCAAGATGCCCACCTCCCAGTCGCACCGGGCTTTTTCCAGCCATGACGTGTTCCCGCGACCGTACCGCGATCACAACCTCATGTCCTCGCAGATGGCAAAACGATTCCCGCCACAACATCGAGCTCGTTCGTGCACATGCACTACCGCGTCCGAATCAATGCGCGTAATCTGTACATATGTATATGTATATAAAAGGGATCGGACGGGGATAGGGAGGAAGAGGGGTTCAAATCGCCATGAACGATCTCGGGAGCGACAAGCTGCGTCAGAATCCACTCACAAGTGCACGGGGGTTTGCGTTGCGTTCCATATCCCGAAATCCGACTCATCCGCTATCCGACTCATCAGCCCATCGGCATATTCCGACAGTTGAAGTGAGCCTCTTGCTACCACGGGTGATGGCATGCAAAGGATGGGAGGGAACCCCCAAACAAGAATGGCTCTTCCCAGCCAAGTCAACGGCCCACAAGTTGTGAAATGGGGCCAGGAGTGTCATGAACAAAGGCCGGCCATGCAACGCGATTGCCTCGAGGACGGAGCCAAGGCACAGCTGACTGTGATGCCCTGGTAAACGGTTTCCGTACTACGCGCGTCGTGATCCCAAACTTAACCTTACCCCAGGTTGCCCTGTGCTACGCACATAAAAAAAAGGTGACTTACCGAGACGCTGTCAGATAGGCAACCATTTACGCACCGACGGAACCCTGAGTTAGGACATGTCTGTTTAATTTTATTTATTTATATGTTTTTGGTATGTCATGGGTGTACATATAAACAAGAACAAACAGCCGTGCAGTCGCATCTCCGCATGAACCGAAGCCAGGCGTAAATTATCTCCAAAATGGCTCCATTCGACCTCGACGCGTGTATAGAACAGCTCCTCCGAAAACAGCTCCTCCATGAAGCACTCCTACGCGAAATTTGTGAAAAAACCAAAGAAGTACTCATGAGAGAGTCCAACGTCGTCCACGTCTCTGCACCCGTCACCGTCGTCGGTGATATACACGGGTGAGCCCATCTTCCCCATCGTCTCGCCACCACTCAATCATCCAACAAGTCAGTTTTACGATCTCATCGAGATATTCCGCATAGGCGGTTACGCACCACACACCAACTATCTTTTTCTCGGTCAGTCCTATTATCTCAACACGACGCCACGATGACTCACCCTTTCCCATCCCTCTTACCTAGGTGACTATGTCGATCGCGGACTCTTTAGCGTCGAGACCATCTCCCTCCTCACCTGTCTCAAACTAAGATACCCTGACCGCGTCCAACTCATCCGTGGTAACCACGAATCCAGAGCCGTCACACAAGCACGTCTTTTCATATCTGCCTCCTCGCCTTCATCCTAACCCCCTTCTCTCTTCCCAGACATATGGTTTCTACACCGAATGCGTTCGTAAATATGGCTCCTCACACGTGTGGACCTACTTTACAGATATGTTTGACTTCTTGACACTCTCCGTCGTGATCGACGACCGAATATTCTGCGTCCACGGTGGTACGTGCATCTCTTCTTCGACACGAGGGGCACTTTTCATGGATTCGATGTTCGCTAGGACTCTCGCCTTCTATTCATTCAGTCGATCAGATCAAGGTCGTCGATCGGTTTCGAGGTAGGCCCCTGCTTTTCCTTGTGTCTCCTCGAGGCTCCGCACCTCATGGCTTGGTAAATGGTTTGGCTCGGCAGAAATCCCTCATGAAGGACCCATGGCCGATCTCGTGTGGTCAGATCCAGATGCAGAAAAGGAAGACTTTGCGATATCACCTAGGTCAGTATGCTTCCTCCCACAGCAGGGGCAGCAGTGTGGCTGGCAGGCTCCACAAACCCCCCTCCTTCTCCTTCTTTCTATCTCATGTACTGAATGCTCATACTCCCCTTCTCGGTTTCGTGTTGGTGTATTCCATTCAGAGGTGCCGGATATACCTTTGGTTCAGGCGTCGTCCACAAATTCCTCGAGACGAACAATATGTCGCACATTCTCCGCGCACACCAACTTTGCATGGAAGGTTACTCGTCCCTCTTTGACAAACACCTCTCCACAGTATGGTCCGCGCCCAACTATTGCTATCGTTGTGGTAACTCGGCAAGTATCCTCGAAGTGGGACCGGGTGGGAGTATGTACTTCAATGTGTTTGAAGCTGCGCCGGAAAACGAGCGGGATGGACCGAATCAACAACAGGCAGTGCAGAATGCGGGCGCTAAGGTGGGTGATTGATGCTTGGTTTGGAGGGGAGATGTCGTCGTTCTCCCCTCGACAACTCGCTCTCGCTGACACCTGTGTTAGCTCCCTGAATACTTTTTGTAGAAGTTCCGCTTGGCACATCCCTTGAGGTGGGATCTACGATCACGCACACGCAGGCAGCCCCGTTCCCGTCACCGTCATCATCACCACCTTGTTCGCGCATCATCATCGTTATCATTACCCGGGACGTGTTTCGGCCGTGTATTCGTGCACTATCATGACGCACCTTATCGCACGCGATGTCACTGCTCCTCGTTCCCAACCCTTGGCATTCCCCAACGTGTTTTCGGGTGATACCCCCCTCTTTTTTTTCCACTCGTGTCGACGTGGGTGAGCTCGGAACGATGATTGATCCGACGGACGGATGATGTTGTGTTGTGTTTTGGGCATTGTATGGTTTGTAATGGTGTTATGGGTGGGGGAGTGGTCAGTATTAGTCATTGTCGAAGAGAGAGAGAGCAGGAGGAAGGGGGGGACAGTTGTATAGGTTGAGAGGAACCATCTAGACCTGGTGAACTAGATTAGATGGTGATACGACGACGACGACGACGACGACGATGGTGGTCCATAATCATCTCTCTTTCCCCCTGGATCTCAAACGTTGTCGAGTTGATCCTCAAAAACGACCGAGTTGAAAAAGCCAAAACGCGAACAGAGTTTACAAAGGGGGTGATATGTACCTAATGGACGTGTTGACCCCCCTCTCCCCCTGATTTGGCATGGCTCCGCAAAAAAAAAATGCGACTCGTGCGCGGTCGAAGAGGTTCGCCACATGCTTGACGTGACGCACACGATCAGCGCGGAGCTGGCGTATGAACCTTGGTCGCGGAACATGTCCGGGTTCACTGGGGGGGACGAACGAGCGATACGAGCGTTGCGAACGTGGGATTCTTCTTATCTAGGGCTCACAAGTCGAACGCGTAGCCCGGTTCGTCACCCAGTTGGGGACGCGATGAGCAAACACAGTAAACGTTCTGATACGGACAAACGTGTGGACGGATAACATTGACAATGCCGAAAGTTCGTAGACTTGGGTTTTTATTTTTGGGGGAGGTGACATGCCGAGCGAAACACGGGGCGAAAAAAAACAAATCCCCCCCCCCACGATTGGACGCGTGGTGGTCCCAAGTTGATCGATCGCGCACGTCCCGACGTCCGAGTTCATCATCATCATCTCCTCCTCCTCATCTCCTGGACGACGCCGATCAACGCCCTCACGCCCGCCTGGCGCACTCTCTGCACGAGCACCCAGAGCAGCCCACACGCACCCGCCGCGTACGTCCACGCGAGGACCCAGCGACCCCATCGACGCCACCACAATACGGTGAGCGTGCGCACCAACGCGAGGGGTCCCTTCCGCACGCGTCGGACCATGTGTGGGCTCGAGGCGGATGCGATGGCGGGGTACCCAAAGAAGGGGTTTCGAGGGGAAAAGGGTGAGAGGACGATCGTGGAAGGGGCACGGTTGGGAACCAGCGTTGGGAGAACTTCATCAGGGGAGGGGTTTTCGCCGAGGATCCGGGGTGTGATGGGAAGATCAGGAGGTGGTGGTGATGGTGATGGTAGTGGTGGTGATGGTGGCGGCGGTGGGAGATGGTGTGTTTGATACGGTGAACGAAGGGCATCGTCGATTTGATCGAGGGTAGGCAATGAACCGCCATACTCTGTCCATATCGGAATTCACGCCATGGAGGATCAGAGACGGAACATTCTCAACGATATGCAAAAAGGGGCCAACCTGCGGGTAATGCTGCCGCTGAACAATAGCTTAGAAGCTGGGCCTTTGAAGGAAAATACACGCGTGCGATGGCAGACGAGGGAAGGACACGCCTCATGGAGCGATGGGATCAGTACTAACACGGGTGGCGATCAAAACGGAGAGTGAGACATACTTTGCCACTGACCAAGCTCCCGAATGTATCCAGGAATAGTTGAGCAGAAAGACTGATGGGAGATCACCTTGGTGTGCATCGCAAACAACGGATGAAGCCTAGGTCAGGGACTTACCCGCGGAAACCATTCCGGGGTACCGGGGTATGATGTCGGTTAAAAGCGATGAAAAAAGATCGAGATTCTTATTTGATGTTATTATTATTATTATTTGTTTAGGAACTCAATGGACATGCGATTGAATAGAACACGGGACGTGGACCTACAGGGTTTTGTATTGAAATGCCGTCGAGATCGACGAGGAGCAGGTATTGGAGCGGAAAAGAACCGGTGTGGGCGTAGTGATCGCGAACGTATCTGAGATGGAGGCGCAGACATTCTACTTCTTGTAAAAGGGCGTCTTTGACGGAGCATGACAAGGTTTGGAGAGAGGCGAGTTTAAGAAAGAGCATAGGGTGACCCAATGGATCGGTAATCGGTGGCGGAAGGCAATGAAATAAAGTGGGGTTGGGGAGAAAAAGGACGTGTCGGAGAACGCGTAGGCGCCATATCGAAATGGCACGGATCTCTTGCACGGCCAAAGCACGGGTAAAGTTGTGACGCTAAAGGTGTCAGGTGGGGAGTGAGAGGATGCTTTTGGATAGAGCACATACCCTTAAGAGGCGGAAAACCGAGGCTACAGACGGTGTGCGGTACAGTAAGGAGAGCGAGGATGGGGATGTTCGCTTACCGATGTCCGAGAGCCATTCGGAAAGCCAAGCGATGTCTTGGTCGGTGAGTTTGAGTTTGAGGGCGAGCTGGGGGAGCAGCTCGTCGTGCAACGCAACAAGGAGGAGAGAAAGGTCGGAGGAAGCCGAGTGGTATTGACGGAGGAGGTGGTGGTCGTGATCTTGTAGAATGCGATCCATGAAAGTTATTCCCACGAGCAAGGTAAAATAATGTTGACATAAAATTAGTACTAGTAAGTAATTACTACCTTGTTCTGTCACATAAATCCTACACAGAGAATAGCATAAGGTCAACATCATGGGAGTTTGCTAATGCGACGACGTCCTGTTGGTGTTGCGAGGGCATTCGATGGACGCGACACGCGACGTGCAGAAAAGAATGGGGAAGAAGACGTTAGTACGATTGGAGTCAGCGTGGTCGGAAGAGGACGGAGTCGCCTCGTGGCGCACTCCCAGGAAACCGAGCACCGACCCATGGGAAGCCTACCTCACCTCATTTCCAGATTGGCCAGTCGTTATCGATCGAGCCATGCAAGCCTCAGACTCGGTCGCGAAGTTTTGTGAGGTATGCTCAAAGCTAGACACACAACACCTGGCCCATCCTATACACCCCTGCCGCAACCCGCTAACTTGTTCAGAAGCCCAAATCGAGCGCGGACACATTGGAGGTCACCTCGCGCTTGGATCCATAGATGAAATCAAGAGTCGGCGCTCAACTTGCGACATCTGCAAACTCATCGCCGCATGTCTCGATAAAGAGCCCTCAGACCTCACCGGTGAATGTCGTATCACAGAAACCAGACAGTTTGGCAACTTCAAGTTGCCAAAAAACGTCAAGGCTATAGATCCCAGCATCACACATTTCCATCTCACACAAGCTTCTGTCATATTCGATCCATCCACGGCGGATCAGTTCCATGGTCCCTCCCTTCCTTGGGAACTCAAAACGAGAGATACCCATAGAAGCCACTATCTTCTGAATTTCCAGGTCAGTAACAATTCGGTCTTGACCAGGTCGATACTAATCAGTCAGATCAAGACTAAGGCTAGATCCTGCCCCGAACCAAGAGATCCGACTTCGGTCACCCTCCAAACAGAGCAGGAATTCCTCGAAAACATCGGTGGAAGATATGTTGGCACGCAAGTAGACACAAAGCTCGTACGGGCATGGCTTCACGAGTGTGAATGCCAACATGGGAAGGATTGCATGCCCTCCATGCAACTTTTCGTGGAGCGATACAAAGAACCGACCTTCGTGGTCGATGTGGTCGACTCGTGTCTCGTGGAGACTCCTTCCAAATGTCGCTACGTTGCTTTAAGCTATGTATGGGGAACCGCCGCTGTGTTCAAGCATCTCCTACAGAATACCCATGATCTTCGGAAGACAAGTTCCCTATGCTCGTTGCCTATCCCCGCCACGATCCGAGATGCCATGAGCCTAGTACACGCCATCGGAGAGCGCTACCTCTGGGTAGACTCCCTTTGTATCATCCAAGACGATCTGAAGATGCAACAAACAGAGATCATGCGCATGGGATCGATTTATTCGGGCGCTCTGTTCACCATCATCGCTGCCGCTGGGGATCATGCGAATAGTGGCCTTGCAGGTATGAGACGGGGATCGCGCGAACAGGTACAGAAGATCTTGAAACTTGCCAACTGTGAACTCCTGACGGTCATTGATGTCCGCAATACACCAAGCGGAATCGAGGACGCGATATGGTCACAACGGGCATGGACGTTCCAGGAACGAGCCTTGTCTACTAGGCTGTTGGTATTCACGGAGGATCAAGTTTACTGGGACTGTCGTGCGGCATCGCACTCGGAAGAGCGAGCTCTAGAGGAAGTTCGGGACCTTGATCGGCATCACAAGTCATTTCCTCAGAAATACTCTGCCGACTCTCTGTCCTGGAAATCCATGGGGCCATTGAAGTATTGCGCTCTTTATGACGACCTACTCTACAATTACAGACAGCGGCGCTTGAGCTATCAAACAGATATCTTGAACGCATTCAACGGCGTTACCGAGATGCTTGCGGCACTTCAACAGGATACATTCTTCTGGGGCCTTCCTGAATCACATTTTTCATACGTGATTACATGGCAGATGACTGGTCCTACTTCACGAAACTACGTTGAAATCCCCATCTTCGAAAGCAACGGCTTGAAAGAAATGATCCCGATTCCTTCCTGGAGTTGGGCGGCATGGTCAGGACAGGTCTCGACTCATCTCCCTGATGGGGGAAGAAGTTTCGTGCGACCTTTGATCCAGTTCAGCATAGTGGACAGCAAACGCCAGCTAGTCATGATTAAAGAACGGTCATATCCAAGCGATCGTGCTTTATGGCAGAACGCGCAACCTCACCTGCTTCAATCCCTCCCACAACATTCCCTTCCCCAAATCGGTCACTTGCGCTTTTGGACCAGTTTTGCGACTGTGAAGGCCATTCGAAGGTGGAATCTGGGAGAGAGAATTGGAGGGATGGATTATGAATTTTTCCCTTCCCCCGATTTTCAACCAAATCCAAACGGCACCCATGATCGCTCCGACATCGCACACCAAGACTTTATCGTAGTTGCAGCGCGCGGTGCTAGAGCGTTGATCCTCTTGGCCGTTGAATGGAAAGATGATGTGGCATACCGTGTAGGGAAAACAGAAGTCGAGGAAGCAGATTGGGATCGGGTAGAGAACAAGCAGTGGCGGTTGATCACACTGGGATGAATATTCATGATACAGATCATTGAAGTAGAAGTACCGAGTCACCTCGTCTCCCGTCCCTGCCAATGTACAGTATCCCTCGTTTGTCTCTTGAACGTCCCACCCTCGCCAGGTCCATGATTTGAATTCGAGGCCAGCTCGAAATTCTTGCGTAGGTACTAGGAGTAGACTGGTAAACACACAAGTAAGGATATGTATTTCTCCTTCGAGGACCGCGTATTCGCACAAACATACTCATAACTTATTACCAGGACGTTCTGGATAAATTGCTTGATTCATTGAAGCTGCGTTCAGGCCCGGCTGCCGTTGTCAGCACGTCACGCCTCACTGACTCGCTGCATTCACGCACGGCCGTCATTGAATATGAATGAGCAGCTGTGGAAAGAGTTTATCTCCTACTCCGAGTCCCCGATTCGACCATTCACATCGAATGGAATGGAAGGCGTCGAACCCGCGACTGCGACAGACTACAGTACCCACCTTCAAGTTATGGTGGAATCTCATTCTACTTGCCAGTGGCTGAAAAAAAAAGCACACCCGCGTCTGCGTGAGCTTCGCCATCGACGCCAAAACAAACTTCGAGTAGGTAGTGACCGCCGGGAATCCCTGTGATGCGTGTAGCACCATGTCCATGTTGCGCATTTGATGACACCAGGCGTCTTCAATGCAGCAATGCCCTGTGCAACCTCTCCTCTCGATAAAGTTGATATCATTTTCACAACATGAACGACCTACGGAAATCCGGATGACGAGGTGGTTTCTTGCTTGTGGACAAAAGTGAAGGTTTGTCTGACGAACTTTACGAGTGTGGTGGATGCTGGATATGACGGAAAGGAACTCGAATCATTTTTTGAACTTGTCAATCGTTTTGACAACAAGAAAGAGTGATAAGGTTGGAAGAAGTGATAAGATCGAGGATAAATTAACATACGTTATGCGCACTGGGCTGTGCGCGAGTGCTGAGTATGAATGGTGTAGCTGGACCGACGAATCCACTTGGGCTCATCTGGCGTCCGTCTCCGAGGATAGGGACCAGCATGTTAGGGCCAGAGGTGGAGTAGGGGGAACGGTAACGGCGGTTTCGACCCTGTGAAGGCTCTCGTCAAGGGGCTGCCGCTACCCCAACCGCCGCCCTCCAGTGTTGTTTAGGACGACTACTAGCCAAGTGTTGACTAGGCAGAGAATGAAAACCGACATCTCACATGGGAGACCCCAACTACGGCTGGTTCACAGAGTCGAGAAAAAGGAATGGTGGGATGTAAGCACGCTGGCTTACCTGATTCCGGATAATCAGTATATGTACCGTTTGAGATACTGAGTGGTAATCACTCAGCATCATCGCCTTTTGGTGTAGCGGTTAAGCGGCGGACGGTCTGACCCTTACATGGGAGGAGGCTTCTGCACCAGGTAGTGATCGCGAAGATATATACCCATGATCGTGGCAAAGGATCACGCCACCAGACCGGTCGGCCGGAATGATACCTTTCGCTACATCCATGCAGCAGAACCAAAATACACAGGATCGAGACTATTCTCAGCGTTGCAATAAAAACTATTGGCTACATGGTCCTTTATTTGTGACTAATCGATGCTTTCAAGTATTCATGCAAAGCATCTACTGAATGGCGATGCGCTTGGGCTCTTGATCGTCGGGGGACGTCTTTGGGAACGTGATCGTTAATATGCCATTCTCCATCTTGGCCTTGACATCTTCAGGCTGACACACCGCATTAGCATCCAACGTCGAGAATAAAAACAAGATCATGAAAGCCTTACCTTGGTCCCAAGCGGAAGCTGCAACGTCCGAGAGAATTTCCCAGAGCGACGCTCACGAACGATGTTACTCCTCTCTTGCTGAGAGTCAGAAGCGAGAATAGGTGACTCGCCAGAGACCGTCAGACGGTTCTGGTGGACGTCGATGGCGACGTTTTCTGATGTCAAGCCGGGCAGCTCAAAAGTTGCTGTCACGGTATTGGTATCCTTGCATTCGTGAAGGTCCAATCTAGAGAGAGGATTGAGTATTTAGAAAGAAAGGCGAGGAGAGATTACCTTGGACGGTAAGCGTCGCGGTGTAGCGGTGTAGCATGTTTGGCCTCTGTGGAGAAAGTGCACACAGGGGGGCAGAATCGAGCTGCGAGAGCGCCATCAAAGAGACGGTCAAACTCGGTGGCGGGGTCGTAGTAGAAGTAAATCGACGACATTTGTGGAGTCTGAATGCTGGGGTGATCGGAGCTGATGTTTGGAACAGGGGATGGAGTCCGAGTCGTTTGAATAGAAGATATCGTGATGAGAAGACGAGCCGTAAATGGTCCCTTTTTATAATGCCAAATAGTTCATCTGTAGGGTTCTAGATCAAAGGAGAACACAGTATTTGCGCGACGGGGGAGGACCACCATTTTCCAGCATACACCTGACTGTTCGGCAAATTTCGAGATTGTTCGAACCCGGGCAGTGAGTCCTGTTTTGGAAGGCGAGAACACTGTTGACATCTATTTGGGAATCGACAGGATTGGAAAGACCTCCCCTGACAAGTGTTTGGCGACGTTCGTAACGAGGTGATTCACAATATTGAAGGCGCCCCCTTTATTTACTGGGCCAGACACCAATCCTAACACGTGTACTACATGTGCCCACGAATACATAACATCTACCACTGTGTGATGTCCTTGTTCACGCGGAACAGCAACACACTTCAAATTGGCTATTTGAAGAGTATACTTGCCCCGCATGTTCAACAACCACACAAGACACCACTCCGACGCGAACTGGTCCATTCACGCACAAAACACGGCCATGGTCTCGTCCCGCCATACACCACTTTGAACCTACAGAAATCGATGGATGAGATGAGATGAGCGATATGGGGTGGGGTGGGCACGTACTGGAAAAATGCCAACGGGTCTGCGTGAAAGGTACATTCAAAGGATCAATTGGTCCCAGGTAAGATGTGCCACGTCGTTGGCTGCGAGTGTGAGCTCGACGACGAATACTCTCTCACACCGGACGTGGGCAAGATCGTTCTGCCAGGCGCGTTTCCCGTCGCGATGAAACAGTTCTGCGTGATAAAGTCGTGTTGATCCCCCTTGAGAGAACGAGACTTGTCCCAAGGCACGTACATACATGCATGGGTACTCACGTGCACTCAACCCAACCACCCGCGCGATGAACCTCTTCGCCCGCTCTCTATCTCCACCCTCCCTCGCAAACTCTGGATTAGCCCTTACAACCCAAGTTGGAGTGTGAGTGAAATAGAAGAGAGGGTTTCCGAAAGTACCTCAACCTGTGCCACCCTGCTTTTGGAAGTTTCATGCTGCGCGTGTAGAACCCAAGGTTGGCGAGTGAGTCTGCAATCTTGTGGATATACGAGTGCAGCGTCGGTGTAACGGTGTTGCCCTCGTTTGCATCACCCCCCTTGTTTAATACCACCCCCTTTGTCGAGCCCTTGGCACGCTGTTTCCGAAACCAGTCCTCGCCGAGTCCACCATTCATTCACTTCGCCTGGGTAATACTCGACCTGAAGAGAAAACAAAGCGCGCCAACAACCACGACCTACATAAGCATGTCAACCCAACACTGGACAATCCAACGCACCAAATACAAATTGCACCTACCATGAGCACGATCCGTCCCCGAAGCCGCCTCGCCGTCACCGTCTCCCTACACACTGGCACACCTTCCATCACCCCCTGCACCAACCTTTCACCTCAACACTCGACCATGATCCGGACAAGTCCATCTTGGTGTACGGGCGGGACGTCCGGCTGACGAGGACGGGTCAGCCCCATCCATTGTCCGAGTCCTGCGCGTCCAAGGCCTCCCCAATTACCACGCACACATCCAGAAACGGCACGCTCCTGCTTGACGTCCACCCATGCATCACGATCAGCACTCCCCGCCCAAGCCATACATCGACCTCAATGCACCGTGCGGGCGTTGGAGCGCGGAGGACGTGGGTGTAAGTGGCGGTGAAGGAACGGCCGAAGAGTTGCCAGCCGAGGAGGTAGGTGTTGTGTGATGAGTTGATTGACGAGGAGTGTAAAAAGCAATGTCAACGTTTGCATTTCGATTGAGACGACAGGCAAGATAAAGTAGCGTTTGAGCGAGAGGTTGTCGGGCACTCACACCACGGGCTTGTTCTCTAATGCGACGACGTCCTGTTGGTAGTGCGAGGGTATTCGATGGACGCGACGCCAGACGTGCAGAAAAGAATCGGGAAGAAGACTTAGGGTCAGGATCCGAACGCAATCAACTTAGCAGAGTCAGCGTGGCGAAGAGGACAGAGTCGCCTCGTGACGCACTCCCAGGAAGCGAGCACCGGCCCATGGGAAGCCTACCTCACCTCATTTCCAGATCGAACAGTTGGCGGCACTGGGTCGCGAGCGGTCAGTGTACGAGAGAGAGCACCAATCCTGTTTCCAACGTCCGTCAGATGCCCATCTCCAAAAATCAGGCTGGGCCGCGAGACCCAATAGTGTGCTCCCACGACCGAGCCGGCGCACCCCTGCAGAACCACACTGGGAGCGGGGCCTGTGTGGTTCCTCTCTCACCGAAATCGGTCCAAGTTCACTGAACTTATCCGTTATCGATCGAGCCATGCAAGCCTCAGACTCGGTCGCAAAATTTTGTGAGGTATGCTCAAAGCTGGACACACAACGCCTGGCCCATCCTATCCATCCCTGCCACAACCCGCTACCTTGTTCAGAAGCCCCAATCAAGCACGGACATATTGAAGGCGACCTCGTGCTTGGATCCATAGATGAAATCAAGAATCGGCGCTCAACTTGCGACATCTGCAAACTCATCGCCGCATGTCTCGATAAAGAGCCCTCAGACCTCACCGGTGAATGTCGTATCACAGAAGACGAAAAGTTTTGCAGCTTCACGTTGCCAAGAAACGTCAAGGCTAGAGATCCCAGCATCACACATTTCCATCTCACACAAGCTTCTGTCATCTTCGATACATCCATGGCGGATCAATTCCATGGTCCCTCCCTTCCTTGGGAACTCAAAACGAGAGATACCCATTCAACCCACTATGTTCTGAATTTCCAGGTCAGCAACAATTCGGTCTTGACCAGGTTGATACTAATCAGTCAGATCAAGACCAAGGCCAGATCCTGCCCCGAACCAAGAGATCCGACTTCGGTCACCCTCCAAACGGAACAGGAATTCCTCGAAACCATCGGCGGAAGATATGTTGGCACGCAAGTAGACACAGAGCTTGTACGGGCATGGCTTCACAAGTGTGAATGCGAGCATGGGATGGATTGCATGCCCCCCATGCAACTTCTCGAGGAGCAATACAAAGAGCCAACCTTCGTGGTCGATGTGGTCGACTCGTGTCTCGTGGAGACTCCTTCCAAATGTCGCTACGTTGCTTTAAGCTACGTATGGGGAACCGCAGCTGTGTTCAAGCATCTCCTAGAGAATACCCATGATCTTCGGAAGACAAGTTCCCTACGCTCGTTGCCTATCCCCGCCACGATCCGAGATGCCATGACCCTAGTACACGCCATCGGAGAGCGCTACCTCTGGGTAGACTCCCTTTGTATCATCCAAGACGATCTGAAGATGCAACAAACAGAGATCATGCGCATGGGATCAATTTATTCAGGCGCTTTGTTCACCATCATCGCTGCCGCTGGGGATCATGCGAATAGTGGCCTTGCGGGTGTCGGACGGGGATCGCGCGAGCAGGTACAGAAGATCTTGAAGCTTTCCAATTGTGAACTTCTGACGGTCATTGATGTCCGCAAAACACCAAGTGGAATCGAGGACGCGATATGGTCACAACGGGCATGGACGTTCCAGGAACGAGCCCTGTCTACCAGGCTGTTGGTATTCTCGGAGAATCAAGTTTACTGGGACTGTCGTATGGCGTCGCACTCGGAAGAGCGAGCTCTAGAGGAAGTTCGGGACCTTGATCGGTTTCACTTGTCATTTCCTCAGAAATCCGCTGTCGACTCTCTGTCCTGGCAATCCCTGCAGTCATTGGAGTATTGCAATCTTTATGACGACCTACTCTACAATTACAGACAGCGGCGCTTGAG
The DNA here is from genome assembly GCA_038092715.1 of Boletus smithii. NCBI lineage: Eukaryota > Fungi > Basidiomycota > Agaricomycetes > Boletales > Boletaceae > Boletus > Boletus smithii. The sequence goes on along the minus strand of JBBPQT010000057.1, from coordinate 13,729 downwards.
CTATCAAACAGATATCTTGAACGCATTCGACGGGGTTACCGAGATACTCGCAGCACTTCAGAAGGATACATTCTTCTGGGGCCTTCCCGAATCACATTTTTCATACGTGATTACATGGCAGATGACTGGTCCTATTTCACGAGACTACATTGAAGTCCCTATCTTTGAAGGCAGTGACTGCAAAGAAATGATCCCGATTCCTTCCTGGAGTTGGGCAGCCTGGTCAGGACGGCACTCGACTTATCTCCCTGAACTCCATGACGGAGAAAACAATCTTGTGCAACCTTTGATTCAGTTCAGCATAGTGGACAGCAAACGCCAACTAATTATGATTAATGAACGGTCATGGAGGGACCATCCAGGCGATCGCGTTCGTGCTTTATGGCAGAACTCGCAACCTCGCCTGCCTCAGTCTCTCCCACAACATTCTCTCCCCCAAATCGGTCACTTGCGCTTTTGGACCAGTCTTGGGACCGTGAAGGTCATTCGAAGGTGGAATGTGGGAGTACTAGGACTGTATTATGAATTCTTCCCTTCCCCTGATTTTCGACCAAACCCAAACGGCACCCATGATCGCTCCGACATCATACAGCAAGACTTTATCGTGGTTGCAGCGCGCGGTGCCAGAAAGTTGATCCTTTTGGCTGTTGAATGGAAAGATGATGTGGCTTACCGAGTAGGGAGAACAGAAGTCAAGGAAGCAGCATGGGATCAGGTAGAGAACAAGCAGTGGCGGTTGATCACACTAGGATGATTCACGACCAAGGACGTTGAAGTAGAAGCACCTCGTCTCCCATCCCTGCTAATGTACAGTATCGCTCGTTCGTCTCTCGAATGTTCCACCCCTCGCCAGGCACATGCAATCGTTAGCCAAAAGGGAGGGAATTTTGGACAGGCAATGGACGGCCTGAGCTGCCTGTTGCAGTGCGGTACGTTATGATCATTGTGCATCTTGACAATAACTCGTGATCCGTCAGAGGACACCCGGAAAACTGTCATCGAGAAGCTCGGGGCGCATTATCCAGATTCCAACGTCTCAGTATTCTCAATGTCAAGCCATAGTAAATCAATGATGACATACGACGACAGCGAGAGCTGTTTGTTCCGTAGTGAAGCCTGGGATCGGCGGAGCTGGCGAGCAAATATGAATGATTAATGACTAGTCGGTCTCTTGCTTGCCATCCACGACCGGAATGATCGAGGTAGGCAGTACGTTCCTGGACTTGTGCTTTCCTCCGACGTTTCACGTTTTAGAATAATTGGATATTCACGACCCACACGTTCGAGCAAATCTCGCCAGTGCCTTGATCCGCTTGAACCCCGACAGACATGATGGAACAGATTCTTGGGCAACAGATATTGTGTCAACTTTTCGGTCTCGGTGAGCGACGTTCATACAGGCGTTTCCAACGAGATTCGATCATGATATCCTTTGTATCAGCTGCCGAGGCACTCAATCAAATGCAGAGAAACCTTATTGGAGAACTGAAAAAGGCCGTCCAAAGGGGCAATGCTCGGGAACGTACCGCTGCGACGATGACCCTTCTAAAGTTATGCGAGGGTGTGTCCAATTTCCATGAGCCAATGACACGAGCTCGTTGTTCAGTAGTAGCCGAGACCATCCGCACTTATCTCTTCCAGATTAACCTGTTGGATGTCCTCATTAATCAACTGCGACGTAAGGATAGTGCATTACTCGCCGCATACGCGTTGGCTACCTGTTTGAAACACAGTAAGTGGAATTGCGTGCAGTAAGAGTTGTGTGTAGCTCAGAATCGTACTAGGTGACATGAGAGACGCCATGAAGGACAACAAACTCCTGACTCGACTATTTCGACGATGCTGTAGGCCAAGTCGAAGGGTTTCAGATCTTCGGAGACTTTATGCGACATGGTAATGAACTACCCCTAGTCATTCTTGGCAATCTGGCACCACATACTGATTCATCTGAGCCAGTCGGCCTGCGGGAAAAGATCAAGAATTACAACATCGCCGAGGTTCTGAAGACGAAGCTAGGAAAGGGCAAATCAAAGGAAACTCGGACGAGTCTGATTTGCTTGGACATTTTCCGGTCCTTTGGTACGTTCTAGGATGACGATGTCGGTTCATCGTATCTGATGTGCCCCCTAGACCAGGACGGTCCCTGGACTAGTGGACTCGTCGATAAGAGTTTGGAATGTGTACGGAACCTAGAATGGAAGGCTCAGAAAGCAGGGGTGACGATCCTCTCTGCGTTGGCTCAGACGGGTATGCATTATAGCCATCCTGAGAGTTTTCCCTGACGTTCTGTGACTTTAGAGCACGGCATGACGGCCATCGGACCCGCATGCGCGCTGCGTATTTTAGCGCAGAATAGCAAGTGTTACCTACCGTCCTGTGGTGATATTGAAACTGATGTTGTGATGTATCATCTCAGAGGTGCTGCGGGACCTTATGCGTGAGACGATGCAATACGGCAGTTTGAAGCATTTGTATCTGTCCGGAACGCTCGTCGACGAGACGGACACGTCGCCGTGGCGCATTAGGACTCCGAACCGAAGTGAGTCGACTTTTCGGGAAAGGGATACTGAGATGTATATTCGTTATCTTTTCAGCCGACGTCGTTGACATGCTCGACAAGATGATCAAAGCCGTCGACGAAGAACTGTCAGAAGAAGGTCTCATGTCGATTGGGGATGCCGTCCTACTCCACGTTCAGCATTGGGACCGCCTCGTGACGCTGCTCCGCGATAGGGCCGTGGCCGTGGTAACCATCCTTCCAGCGTTGCTCGGTGTGTCGCCGTCCTGGCCGTGGCCGTGTTCGCGCCAATTTATCTGTCTGTCCGGGCGTTCGAGTGCGTATCGGAAGAACTACTTTTTTGTGAGTACTGTGATGCTGATGTAGGTAGATGAACGTCTAGGTTCTTCAAACGGCTACGGTCACGTTATCAGGTTAGCCGGATCTTGGATGGTCTGCGTAGAGGACATGGCGCTGAAGCTGTCCGGGGTGAGCGCGAAGGTGAGACTGATCCGGGTGTCCATGAAGGCGAGGGTGCTCCAGGTGGACACGGAGGCGAGGGTTCTCACACCGTAGGTGCCCGGGGTAGTGGAGACGCGGAGAGAACACTAGCAGAACGAGCCCATGAGTACGGGGCGCGACTTCAACCCATCCCACTGTTGAATAGTATGGATAACGGCCCATATAGCTCTTTTTGAGTGCGCATACACACCGAACCATGCAATCTATCACAAGTGCATACTTGTATTCGCAAGAAACGTTCATTCTTGATAACCGCCCATTTGTCTCTCTGCCCTCGGTGGTACAAACATGCTTGAGAAGAGTCCGGGGTCGGCGAGGGTGAGGTATGCTTTGAAGATCCCGAGGAGGCCGACGAGCAGGAACGATGCATACAGTGCATCGTGTCTAAACAGCTACTATAGGGACGAGAATAAGATGATGAGGCGACAACCTACTGAAATTTAATGCAGATCGGTAATGCGCAAATTGCGAGGTGAACCTTTGAAGAGCAACGCATCAGAATTAAGTAAAAAGATCCGATTTAGGGGGGATGAAGTGGGAACGTACAGAGAAACCCATAGGGAAGAAATACCACCACAATCCCGGGTTGGGCGTGAAATCCGGGAGGGTTAAGCTATCGCGGGAGGGTCGTTCAGAACGCATGTCTGAGCCAGTTCGTCGTGAAAATACTGACCTCCCCACGTTTCACGCGCCCATCTCCACTCCACCAACCATGACTGAGGCAGCGCCAAAAAGGACAAGCCAATATGTGGCGAACTGACCTGCATACTTGCAAGCAGTTCGGAGATCGCCCCTGAATTCTTGCAGAGAGGCAACCTGGGATACCGGAGAAGTAACGACAGGGACAGGGAGGAGCAGAAGCAAGGTGGAGACAGAGAGATGGGTTGCGAATGCGAGAGCCAAGAGGGCCGCCGATGCTTTCCCTGCGGAATGTAACGGAATGAATGAGTATCTTTGAGTCGACAACTGAGATGATTCACCTTCGGAGGCGAACATGAGGGTCAGAAGTATTGCTGTGTTCTCAAATGTAGAGGTAGACAATGAGGAGGAACACTGAGGCAACCAAGCCATCGCGACCACCTGAGCCCTTTCCGACGCGCTGCCATGCGCACCGTATACGGAGTAGTGCCAAGGCCCATACTATGTTACTCAATGCACATACAATAGGGAGGGGTGGCAAGACGGTAGAAAAGATGGAAAGAAATAATGGAGGGACTCGATAACCACTTATAATCTGAGAAATAAGACTCTCAGATGGCGGAAAACGCCTCCAGCATATGGATCGATATCGTGGTCATAAAGCCAGAGACCCTCCTTCACTGTGGAACAAGAAGTTCAGAGCGCCATCGCCAATAGTGCCCCATAGTATGGTATGTGAAAACGTACTGACAGCGGGAGTATGAAGTCAACGAGAAGGCAATTGATGGTCATGCTAGAGTCCACTTATTGAAGGTAATGCCACCAAAAGTCTGAACAACACAAGTACTGGAAAGGACGACGAAGAGCACATTATCGATATCACTTCAAGTTCGTTATGGATAGAGACCCCGTGGGAATATCCTGCCGTATCCAGGGTATGTCCAACATACAAACCAACCGCAGCCTGCTAGTCCCGTCCTCAGGTTGTCTTAGTTCAACGGGAGACTACATACATAATACGAACTAGAATGTTGGCAAAATCATCGAAAATTTGACGAAAATAAAGCAGTCAAGACCACCAAAGATATTATGCTTAAGCTTCGTTCCTAAACAGTAACAAACTACAGTTGGGAACGACAGTTACATAGTATCTACCATTGATGGTAAGAGTTCCATTCACTGCTCGCACCGTGTGCCCGTGTTAAAATCCAAGTTGTAGGGAATCACTCACCAGACTAGCCCCGGTGCCTGCAATGGCAAATTGCTAGGGCCCACTTAAGCATGAGAAGTCTACCTCAGGTTCAACTTCCAGATTGGACAGTATCCCTTATCGATCGAGCCATGCAAGCCTCAGACTCGGTCGCAAAATTTTGTGAGGTATGCTCAAAGCTAGACACACAACGCCTGGCCCATCCTATCCATCCCTGCCGCAACCCGCTGCCTTGTGCAGAAGCCACAATCGAGCGCGGACATGTTGGAGGTTACCTCGCGCTTGGATCCATAGATGAAATCAAGAATCGGCGCTCAACTTGCGACATCTGCAAACTCATCGCCGCATGTCTCGATAAAGAGCCCTCAGACCTCACCGGTGAATGTCGTATCACAGAAGACGAAAAGTTTTGCCGCTTCAACTTGCCAAGAAACGTCCAGGCTAGAGATCCCAGCATCACACATTTCCATCTCACACAAGCTTCTGTCATCTTCGATACATCCATGGCGGATCAGTTCCATGGTCCCTCCCTTCCTTGGGAACTCAAAACGAGATATACCCGTGAAACCCACTATGTTCTGAATTTCCAGGTCAGTAACAATTCGGTCTTGACCAGGTTCATGCTAATCAGTCACATGAAGACTAAGGCCAGATCCTGCCCCGAACCAAGAGATCCGACTTCGGTCACCCTCCAAATGGAACAGGGATTCCTCGAAACCATCGGTGGAAGATATGTTGGGACACAAGTAGACATAGAGCTCGTACGGGCATGGCTTCACGAGTGTGAATGCGAGCATGGGAAGGATTGCATGCCCTCCATGCAACTTTTCGTGGAACGATACAAAGAGCCGACCTTCGTGGTCGATGTGATCGACTCGTGTCTCGTGGACACTCCTTCCAAATGTCGCTACGTTGCTTTAAGCTACGTATGGGGAACCGCCGCTGTGTTCAAGCATCTCCTAGAGAATACCCATGATCTTCGGAAGACAAGTTCCCTACGCTCGTTGCCTATCCCCGCCACGATCCGAGATGCCATGACCCTAGTACACGCCATCGGAGAGCGCTACCTCTGGGTAGACTCCCTTTGTATCATCCAGGACGACCTGAAGATGCAACAGACAGAGATCATGCGCATGGGATCAATTTATTCTGGCGCTTTGTTCACCATCATCGCTGCCGCTGGGGATCATGCGAATAGTGGCCTTGCGGGTGTCGGACGGGGATCGCGCGAGCAGGTACAGAAGATCTTGAAGCTTGCCAACTGTGAACTCCTGACCGTCATTGATGTCCGCAAAACACCAAGTGGAATCGATGACACGATATGGTCACAACGGGCATGGACGTTCCAGGAACGAGCCCTGTCTAACAGGGTGTTGGTATTCTCGGAGAATCAGGTTTACTGGGACTGTCGTGTGGCGTCGCACTCGGAAGAGCGAGCTCTAGAGGAAGTTCGGGACCTTGATCGGTTTCACAAGTCATTTCCTCAGAAATACGCTGCCGACTCCCTGTCCTGGAAATCCCTGGAGCCATTGGAGTATTGCGATCTTTATGACGACCTACTCTACAATTATCGACAGCGGCGCTTGAGCTATCAAACAGATATCTTAAACGCATTCGACGGGGTTACTGAAATGCTCGCGGCACTTCAAAAGGATACATTCTTCTGGGGCCTTCCTGAATCACATTTTTCATACGTGATTACATGGGACATGACTGGTCGTTTTTCACGAAACCACATTGAAATCCCCAGCTTCGAAAGCAATGGCTGCAAAGCAATGATCCCGATTCCTTCCTGGAGTTGGGCAGCCTGGTCAGGGCAGGACTCGACTCATCTCGCTGAACCCCTTGACGGAGAAAACAATCTTGTGCGACCTTTGATTCAGTTCAGCATAGTGGATAGCAAACGCCAGCTGGTCATGATTAATGAACGGTCATGGCAGGACCATCCAGGCGATCGCGTTCGTGCTTTATGGCAGAACTCGCAACCTCACCGGCTTCAATCTCTCCCACAACATTCCCTCCCCCAAATCGGTCACTTGCGCTTTTCGACCAGTCTTGGGACCGTCAAGGTCATTCGAAGCTGGAATCCGGGAGTGAGAGGGATGGATTATGAAATTTTCCCTCCCCCCGATTTTCAACCAAACCCAAACGGCACCCGTAATCGCTCCGACATCATATACCAAGACTTTATCGTGGTTGCAGCGCGCGGTCCTAGAAAGTTGATTCTTTTGGCCATTGAATGGAAAGATGATGTGGCTTACCGAGTGGGGAGAACAGAAGTCAAGGAAGCAAAATGGGATCGGGTAGAGAACAAGCAGTGGCGGTTAATCACACTAGGATGATTCACGACCAAGGACGTTGAAGTAGAAGCACCTCGTCTCCCATCCCTGCTAATGTACAGTATCCCTCGTTTATCTGTGGAATGTTCCACCCGGGTGCTGTTGTGAGCACGTCACGCCCACTGACTCGCTGCATTCACGCACGACCTTCATACTTCTTGCCTGGCCGTAACGTGTGGGGCGAGATTGATTTACCCCTGCGATCTTGACATGCATAATGCTTTGCGGGTGACCGAAGCCAAACTTAGTTTGAACACATGCGGTCATTTAATCGAGGTCAGTACAAAACTACAAAATTGGACTCGGAGCTCTTGACGTTGATCATCGAGTGAGCGGCTATGGAAGGACTTCATCTCATTGTACGCCTTCAAACTACCTGACTCGACGTGGGGGGAGGTGAACGATTCGATCGTTCACATTCAAAGGAATTGAAAGCGTCGAACGCGGGACTATGACAGACTACAGTACCGCAACTTCATTTTTGCTTCGCTGAAACAAAAGCTCCGAGTGGGTAGTGACCGGTGACCTCCAAGAATCCCTGTCATGGTGTAGCAGGTGTGTGCACCATGTCCATGTTCAATAATTTTTCCAGAAATGCCCTGGGGAACCTCTCCTCTCGACAAAGTTGACACCACGTTACCGACCTACGGAAATCCGGATAACGAGAGGTGGTTTCTTACTTGTGGACAAAAATGAAGGTTTGTCTAATGAACTTTACGAGTGTATGACGGAAAGGAACTTGAATGATTTTCTGAACTTGTCAATCGTTTTGACAACAAGAAGTGTGATAAGATTGGAAGAAGTGATAAGATCGAGGATAAACTACCATACGTTATATATCGAGACTATTCCCAGTATTGCAATAAAAACTATTAGCTATATGGTCCTTTATTTGTGACGAATCGATGGTTTCAAGTATTCATGCAAAGCATTTACTGAATGACGATGTGCTTGGCCTCTTGATCGGGAGAGGTCTTTGGGAACGTGATCGTCAATATGCCATTCTCCATCTTGGCCTTGACATCTTCAGGCTGATACACTGCATTAGCATCCAACGTCGAGAAAAAAAACAAGATCATGAAAGCCTTACCTTGGTCCCAAGCGGAAGCTGCAACGTCCGAGAGAATTTCCCAGAGCGACGCTCACGAACGATGTTACTCCTCTCTTGCTGAGAGTCAGAAGCGAGAATAGGTGACTCGCCAGAGACCGTCAGACGGTTCTGGTGGACGTCGATGGCAACGTTTTCTGATGTCAAGCCGGGCAGCTCAAAAGTTGCTGTCACGGTATTGGTATCCTTGCATTCGTGAAGGTCCAATCTAGAGAGAGGATTGAGTATTTAGAAAGAAAGGCGAGGAGAGATTACCTTGGACGGTAAGCGTCGCGGTGTAGCGGTGTAGCATGTTTGGCCTCTGTGGAGAAAGTGCACACAGGGGGGCAGAATCGAGCTGCGAGAGCGCCATCAAAGAGACGGTCAAACTCGGTGGCGGGGTCGTAGTAGAAGTAAATCGAAGACATCTGTGGAGTCTGAACGTCGGGGTGATCGGAGCTGATGTTTGGAACAGGAGCTGTCCGAGTAGTTTGAAGTGCAGATATTGTGATGAGAAGACGAGCCGTGGATGGTCCCTTTTTATAATGCCAAATAGTTCATCTGTATGGTTCTAGATCAAAGGAGAACACAGTATCTATTGGCGCGACGGGGAGGACGACCATCTTCCAGCATACACTTGACTGTTCGACAATTTTCGAGATTGTTCGAACCCGGACGGCGAGTCCCGTTTTGGATGGCGAGAACGCTGTTGACATCTATTTGGGAATCGACAGGATTGGAAAACCTCCTCTGACAATAATGATAAGTGAGGTGAGATTCAAGCTGTGTTAAAGGCGCCCCCTTATTTCGAGATATGTACTGCTCAAACCTGTACACAACTAATTCCATGTGCCCATGAATACATAACATCTACTCAATATTTCGGAGTATGTACTGTGGAGTCATTACATAACTTCAAAGAGACTTGAGTCAGAGTCATGGAATTGGGAGCGCTTGATAAAATATCTTTTTTTCTATATATATATTATGTAATATTCAATCAAGAAATATTGGACGTATGGTCCAGGGTGTTAGTGAGTTGACATTCAAAGAAAATTCCCAGTGAGTTGTTCCCGCGAATGATTGTGGTGAGAAGTTCTCTCAAGCAAGGTGAAACATAGTGTAAGGTGATCCGATGGTAATAGTTCAGGCTCAGCCTGTGCCCATGGCGGTCCAAAATGTTTCACGTCGTATCACACCGCTATAAGTAACATTATGTTCCGTCCGGTTAAACGTTCCTCCATCTCTCTCCCTCCATGGGCAACACCGCTGTCTCGCAATCGAACCCGGTCCTCTTCCAAGGTCGTCGCGCCTCATTTCCTATCCACATCCTCGTCGTCGGTTGTGGTCTTGGCGGTCTCTCCGCTGCCTACTGTCTTGCAGAAGCAGGCCATACTATCACCATCCTCGAAAGTGCCCTTGAAATTGGCGAGATTGGCGCTGGCATCCAGGTCAGCCCAAATGTCACTCGTCTCTTGATCCGTTGGGGTCTCGGTGATAAACTCAAGCAAGTCGCTGTCAAACCCGAAGGACTCACCTTCAGACGATGTACGTCCAACCCTTTTCCTTCCCCATCGCCCTAACGCCTCTTCACATCTTCAGGGTCCACCGGAGAAACCATGGCTTGGACGAAGTGGGGTGACTCCATGGATCTCGAGTACGGTGCACCCTATTATCACATACACGTTCAGTCTCCCTCCTTTTCCCGTCCGCTGTGTCTGATGCTCAGCTCAACAGAGAGCCGACTTTCTTCGCTTGGTTTACGAGCTTGCACAGCATCATCCTCGCATCACCATTCGCACTGGTTCCCGCGTCGTCGCCTTGGAGCCTTCCATACCCACCCTCACCCTTGAATCCGGCGAGGTCGTGCACGCAGACCTCGTCATCGGCGCTGATGGCATCAAGAGCCTCACCCGCGAATACGTCGTCGGCGGACCTGACAAACCAACTCCAACGGGCGATGCTGCCTACAGGGCCATCATCCCGACGGATCTCTTACTCAAGGACCCAGACCTCCGTTCATTAGCTGAAACACCCGAGATGGTCGGTTGGATGGGCCCTGGAAGGCACATCATGACTTACAATATCGTGCGTCAATGCCGGTCTCTTATTATTGTCTCCTCTCTTTTTCGAAAATAGATCTAAGCAATTGACTAACCCATCTTAATTAGCGCGCCAGGAAAGAGTACAATCTTGTCATGATGCATCCAGACGATGGTTCAGTGGAATCTTGGACAGCAGAAGGTAGCGCTGATAAGATGAAGGCCGACTTTGTGGGTTGGGAACCGCGGTGCGTGTGAGCTCTCCTCGCCATATGGATGTGTCCCCATCACATCCTTTCCCTGTCATGTAGGATTCAGAAACTCCTTGCACTCGTCCCTTCCACGCTCAACTGGAAGCTCTTGGACCGTGCCCCATTGAGTACCTGGATCCACAAGGACGGCAAGTTAGCCTTGCTTGGCGATTCGTGTCATCCGATGCTGGTGCGCATACGCGGCTTCTTCCAGACACAGTTGCCTGATAGTTCCTTTATTCAGCCATACCGAGCCCAGGGATCTGCCATGGCTGTGTGTACCCCCCTTTCCGTTTCCATCTCGTTCTCGTCTAACCTATCCATTGTCTCCACCGTCGTCTGTCTCTGATCGCATTCTGTTTCCATATTTATCTCGCCGTGCGAAACGTACCCCAATCCAACGCGTTCTAGGTCGAAGACGCAGCCGCCCTCGGCAACCTCTTCTCCCGCCTATCTTCTCCCACGCAAATCACCCCCCTCTTGCGCGCATACGAATCTATCCGCTACGCACGTGCCACGGCCACTCAAGCCTCGTCCCGATTGAACCAACACATCTTCCATTTGCCAGACGGACCCGAACAGGAAGAGAGAGATCGACAGATGAAAAGCGCGATGGAGGTGGCGTTGAGCGAGGTGGGGGAGGACGTGAGGAGGAGGGTACGTAGTACAGCGACGGTTGTAGCTGTGGCTACGACTCCAAGTGCGGGTGTCGGTGTGGGCGGGGATGGAAAGCAAGGGAATGGGATTGTTGGAGATCCGGGTCGCGGGAATGCGAATCAGTGGGCAGACAAGGAAAAGAGTCGGATGCAGTTTGGTTATGATGCGGACGCCGAAGCGGAGAAGTGGTGGGGAGAACACGGGCAGAAGACGATCGGGCCGTTGGCGCGCATGTGAGGTGGGCACTCCAACAATTCTTTTTTGCGGGGAGAGCGTACTGTGCGCATGTCGTCGATTTCACCCATCTCGTTCATCATGTATTTCCCCAATTTTTTTTCTTTGGTCTCGCTTTGCTTCTGCTCTTTGCCACTGGAGTGTGCTACCAAGCATTCAGACGCTTGGCAAGACCAGATAAATGTATATCAAATGTATCTATTCTCGTCACATGCACGCATTGGTATTGCGAGCGAGTACAATATTCGCATCCAAAGGACCCCATCGGATACGTCGGTAGGATGAGGGAACCCTATGGGGATGAGTCGACTTGCCCAAGCCTGATCGTCGATGAGGGGATAGGTATGCGTCACTCGCACGACCCCATCTGACGTGGTAAGAACAGATTTGAAACCACCAAGCTTCTGAAAACGTGTTTCAGAGGTATGAATCTGAAGCTGGGTAAATAGTATCTTGAGCCGAGGAGAAAGGAGGGGGTGGGGGGAGTTGATTGATCGCACTGATGTGTGTACCACACTTGTGATAAACACGTCCCAAGTTGGCCAAATCACCATTTCGGTCCAACAATCGTACCTGCGAAACGCTCCGGCCCCCATGATGTACATACATACATACATTCCATTTGGCTCTCTCAGGGGGAGGGAGGCAAGGGTTCAAACGTTCAAACGTTCAACGCCGTCTCGCCGAGTCGGTCTTTAGAAGGGGGAGACGGTTGAAAGAATTGACCAGGATCGATACGTCGTCGTTATCGTCCATTGGTCGGGTCATCCGAATCTCCATTAGGGAAAAGGGTGAACGGGCGAGTGCGATTGATCGGATCAAGAGCCAAGGATGGCGACCGTGATAAGCACGTTGGTCAGCGCTGCTTGGGTGATAATCCATGCGATGGCGCCGTCCTTTTCATTTTCATTTTCGTTTTGTCTTGTTTCGGGTGAATGATTAGGCAAGACGTGGGGGTGTCGACACGGTGCCGCAGAAACGACGTTTGTCCATGATAGATCAGGATTCGGAGAGACGAGGGACGTCGTCGCATGGTGGTCTGTGTGCTCGGGAGTCGGGACCCTGCTGTGTTCGTCGCTCGAGACGACGGATGCCAGTGTAAGCATAGTATCAGATAGTGTCGGATGAAACAGGGAAGGAAAGCGATCGTCCACCCACTGACTTTGTGAGAACGCTCGACCCACCTAATCGGACCGAATCATTCACAGGTGGCATTTCAGGAAATGATACGCACGCGTACACCTCCTTGGGAGCGCGAAGCATCAAGTTCCTCCGAAGTGTCTCCGAACAGGACGAACCGGTTAACGCAGGCTTGCTTCTTTCATTTAGCTAGCGAGGACGACACGGCTCGAGTGACCTGCCTTGCGCTTACCCCGCTCACTTGATCCGGGACGAAGTCCTGTCGCATCGGGGGACGTGCTCGAGTGTCGGTCGTGTGCGTTGGCAGAAATCGGATCGTAAGGCACCCCCCCCCCCATCGAGCCAGATAGTCTTGGTGAAGCGTTACCGTTCGTCTAAACGTTTGCACGTCTAGCTCAGACCCTTCGCATGCTTCAAAGAACCTTTTTTACTCGATGTACTGCCGAGAGCCTAGTACACCTCGTGAAGTGGGATCATTTGTGCCATCAGCCGACTTGATGGCCCGTTGGGGTATCGCTCCTCCCATGTCACCTTTGCGGTGTACTAGTATGATGACTTGACTTGATGTTCCAATTCCGTGAGATTAGGGTCGATTACTAAACTTCAAAAACGCTTCAAACTCAGCCGAATTCGGCATTCACAGGTGACACTGCATCTAAGGCAATATCAGCGGTTTCTTGTTCCATAGTTTCATAGAACTTGCTAACGTCCACAGTACATACTACTCTGAAATATGAAGTAGATGTTATGTATTCATGGGCATATCGCCAAACACTTGTCAGAGGAGGTTGTACCAATCCTATCGATTCCCAAATAGATGTCAACAGCGTTCTCGCCTTCCAAAACGGGACTCACCGCCTGGGTTCGAACAATCTCGAAAGTTGCCGAACAGTCAAGTGTATGCTGGAAGATGGTGGACCTCCCCGTCGCGCAAATAGATACTGTGTTCTCCTTTGATCTAGAACCATACAGATGAACTATTTGGCATTATAAAAAGGGACCATCCACGGCTCGTCTTCTCATCACAATATCTGCACTTCAAACTACTCGGACATCCCTTCTTCCAAACATCAGCTCCGATCACCCCTACGTTCAGACTCCACAGATGTCT